>BMAU01000787.1:0-233305 GCA_019973935.1 Trichonephila clavipes | reverse complement strand
GGGTTATCCATTCGCGTTGATTCACGACTTGAAGAAGAGTGATATTCAAATCGAGTCTACTATATACAGTCAAGGTGTTCTAGCTAGGAAGAATGAGAGAGAACGTTGTGAGATAAAATGGATTGCTACTGATCAGGTACTATAACATTTTATACAGTATTTCAAATAACTGATAGAGGAAAGATTTAAAGGGACGATTGATCACTAGAGTTGAATTAGTATTAAAAAATAATATAAAAAGTCCTTGGCACTTTGGGTCGGATCTATTCGCGTTGATTCACGACTTGTACCTGAATCTAATCCAAGGTCTTGGAAATCTTGTGGGTTATCCATTCGCGTTGATTCACTAGACTTGAAAAAGAGTGATATTCAAATCGAGTCTATTCGCGTATATACAGTCAAATCGGTGTTCTAGCTAGGAAGAATGAGAGAGAACGTTGTGAGATAAAATGGATTGCTACTGATCAGGTACTATAACATTTTATACAGTATTTCAAATAACTGATAGAGGAAAGATTTAAAGGGACGATTGATCACTAGAGTTGAATTAGTATTAAAAAAATAATATAAAAAGTCCTTGGCACTTTGTGTCGGATCTATTCGCGTACCTGATTCTAATTCTCTTGGGAAATCTCTGGGTTATCCATTCGCGTTGATTCACGACTTGAAGAAGAGTGATATTCAAATCGAGTCTACTATATACAGTCAAGGTGTTCTAGCTAGGAAGAATGAGAGAGAACGTTGTGAGATAAAATGGATTGCTACTGATCAGGTACTATAACATTTTATACAGTATTTCAAATAACTGATAGAGGAAAGATTTAAAGGGACGATTGATCACTAGAGTTGAATTAGTATTAAAAAATAATATAAAAAGTCCTTGGCACTTTGGGTCGGATCTATTCACGTACCTGAATCTAATCCTCTTGGGAAATCTCTGGGTTATCCATTCGCGTTGATTCACGACTTGAAGAAGAGTGATATTCAAATCGAGTCTACTATATACAGTCAAGGTGTTCTAGCTAGGAAGAATGAGAGAGAACGTTGTGAGATAAAATGGATTGCTACTGATCAGGTACTATAACATTTTATACAGTATTTCAAATAACTGATAGAGGAAAGATTTAAAGGGACGATTGATCACTAGAGTTGAATTAGTATTAAAAATAATATAAAAAGTCCTTGGCACTTTGGGTCGGATCTATTCACGTAATAAATAAAAACTTGAAGTGATATTCAAATCGAGTCTGGCACTTTTGTGAGATAAAATGGATTGCGGGTATCTTTTATACAGTATTTCAAATAACTGATAGAGGAAAGATTTAAAGAGACGATTGATCACTAGAGCTGACCTTGACTTTGGGTCGGATCTATTCGCGTATCTAATTCTCTTGGGAAATCTCTGGGTTATCCATTCGCGTTGATTCACGACTTGAAGAAGAGTGATATTCAAATCGAGTCTACTATATACAGTCAAGGTGTTCTAGCTAGGAAGAATGAGAGAGAACGTTGTGAGATAAAATGGATTGCTACTGATCAGGTACTATAACATTTTATACAGTATTTCAAATAACTGATAGAGGAAAGATTTAAAGGGACGATTGATCACTAGAGTTGAATTAGTATTAAAAAAATAATATAAAAAGTCCTTGGCACTTTGGGTCGGATCTATTCGCGTACCTGATTCTAATTCTCTTGGGAAATCTCTGGGTTATCCATTCGCGTTGATTCACGACTTGAAGAAGAGTGATATTCAAATCGAGTCTACTATATACAGTCAAGGTGTTCTAGCTAGGAAGAATGAGAGAGAACGTTGTGAGATAAAATGGATTGCTACTGATCAGGTACTATAACATTTTATACAGTATTTCAAATAACTGATAGAGGAAAGATTTAAAGGGACGATTGATCACTAGAGTTGAATTAGTATTAAAAAATAATATAAAAAGTCCTTGGCACTTTGGGTCGGATCTATTCACGTACCTGATTCTAATCCTCTTGGGAAATCTCTGGGTTATCCATTCGCGTTGATTCACGACTTGAAGAAGAGTGATATTCAAATCGAGTCTACTATATACAGTCAAGGTGTTCTAGCTAGGAAGAATGAGAGAGAACGTTGTGAGATAAAATGGATTGCTACTGATCAGGTACTATAACATTTTATACAGTATTTCAAATAACTGATAGAGGAAAGATTTAAAGGGACGATTGATCACTAGAGTTGAATTAGTATTAAAAAAATAATATAAAAAGTCCTTGGCACTTTGGGTCGGATCTATTCACGTACCTGAATCTAATCCTCTTGGGAAATCTCTGGGTTATCCATTCGCGTTGATTCACGACTTGAAGAAGAGTGATATTCAAATCGAGTCTACTATATACAGTCAAGGTGTTCTAGCTAGGAAGAATGAGAGAGAACGTTGTGAGATAAAATGGATTGCTACTGATCAGGTACTATAACATTTTATACAGTATTTCAAATAACTGATAGAGGAAAGATTTAAAGGGACGATTGATCACTAGAGTTGAATTAGTATTAAAAAATAATATAAAAAGTCCTTGGCACTTTGGGTCGGATCTATTCACGTACCTGAATCTAATTCTCTTGGGAAATCTCTGGGTTATCCATTCGCGTTGATTCACGACTTGAAGAAGAGTGATATTCAAATCGAGTCTACTATATACAGTCAAGGTGTTCTAGCTAGGAAGAATGAGAGAGAACGTTGTGAGATAAAATGGATTGCTACTGATCAGGTACTATAACATTTTATACAGTATTTCAAATAACTGATAGAGGAAAGATTTAAAGGGACGATTGATCACTAGAGTTGAATTAGTATTAAAAAATAATATAAAAAGTCCTTGGCACTTTGGGTCGGATCTATTCACGTACCTGATTCTAATTCTCTTGGGAAATCTCTGGGTTATCCATTCGCGTTGATTCACGACTTGAAGAAGAGTGATATTCAAATCGAGTCTACTATATACAGTCAAGGTGTTCTAGCTAGGAAGAATGAGAGAGAACGTTGTGAGATAAAATGGATTGCTACTGATCAGGTACTATAACATTTTATACAGTATTTCAAATAACTGATAGAGGAAAGATTTAAAGGGACGATTGATCACTAGAGTTGAATTAGTATTAAAAAATAATATAAAAAGTCCTTGGCACTTTGGGTCGGATCTATTCGCGTACCTGATTCTAATTCTCTTGGGAAATCTCTGGGTTATCCATTCGCGTTGATTCACGACTTGAAGAAGAGTGATATTCAAATCGAGTCTACTTGATTCACGACTTGAAGAAGAGTGATATTCAAATCGAGTCTACTATATACAGTCAAGGTGTTCTAGCTAGGAAGAATGAGAGAGAACGTTGTGAGATAAAATGGATTGCTACTGATCAGGTACTATAACATTTTATACAGTATTTCAAATAACTGATAGAGGAAAGATTTAAAGGGACGATTGATCACTAGAGTTGAATTAGTATTAAAAAATAATATAAAAAGTCCTTGGCACTTTGGGTCGGATCTATTCGCGTACCTGATTCTAATCTAATTCTCTGGGTTATCTTCGCGTTGATTCACGGAAATCTCTGGTCTACTTATCCATTCGCGTTTGATTCACGACTTGAAGAATAACATGATATTCAAATAACTGATAGAAAGTTTACTATATACAGTCAAAAAATAATATAAAAAGTGTTCTAGCTACCTGGAAGAATGAGAGAGAACGTTGTGAGATAAAATGGATTGCTACTGATCAGGTACTATAACATTTTTATACAGTATTTCAAATAACTGATAGAGGAAAGATTTAAAGGGACGATTGATCACTAGAGTTGAATTAGTATTAAAAAAAAATAATATAAAAAGTCCTTGGCACTTTGGGTCGGATCTATTCGCGTACCTGATTCTAATTCTCTTGGGAAATCTCTGGGTTATCCATTCGCGTTGATTCACGACTTGAAGAAGAGTGATATTCAAATCGAGTCTACTATATACAGTCAAGGTGTTCTAGCTAGGAAGAATGAGAGAGAACGTTGTGAGATAAAATGGATTGCTACTGATCAGGTACTATAACATTTTATACAGTATTTCAAATAACTGATAGAGGAAAGATTTAAAGGGACGATTGATCACTAGAGTTGAATTAGTATTAAAAAATAATATAAAAAGTCCTTGGCACTTTGGGTCGGATCTATTCGCGTACCTGATTCTAATTCTCTTGGGAAATCTCTGGGTTATCCATTCGCGTTGATTCACGACTTGAAGAAGAGTGATATTCAAATCGAGTCTACTATATACAGTCAAGGTGTTCTAGCTAGGAAGAATGAGAGAGAACGTTGTGAGATAAAATGGATTGCTACTGATCAGGTACTATAACATTTTATACAGTATTTCAAATAACTGATAGAGGAAAGATTTAAAGGGACGATTGATCACTAGAGTTGAATTAGTATTAAAAAATAATATAAAAAGTCCTTGGCACTTTGGGTCGGATCTATTCACGTACCTGATTCTACCTCTTGGGAAATCTCTGGGTTATCCATTCGCGTTGATTCACGACTTGAAAAGAGTGATATTCAAATCGAGTCTACTATATACAGTCAAGGTGTTCTAGCTAGGAAGAATGAGAGAGAACGTTGTGAGATAAAATGGATTGCTACTGATCAGGTACTATAACATTTTATACAGTATTTCAAATAACTGATAGAGGAAAGATTTAAAGGGACGATTGATCACTAGAGTTGAATTAGTATTAAAAATAATATAAAAGTCCTTGGCACTTTGGGTCTAATCTCTATTGGGAAATCTCTGGGTTATCCATTCGTTGATTCACGACTTGAAGAAGAGTGATATTCAAATCGAGTCTACTATATACAGTCAAGGTGTTCTAGCTAGGAAGAATGAGAGAGAACGTTGTGAGATAAAATGGATTGCTACTGATCAGGTACTATAACATTTTATACAGTATTTCAAATAACTGATAGAGGAAAGATTTAAAGGGACGATTGATCACTAGAGCTGAATTAGTATTAAAAAATAATATAAAAGTCCTTGGCACTTTGGGTCGGATCTATTCGCGTACCTGATTCTAATTCTCTTGGGAAATCTCTGGGTTATCCATTCGCGTTGATTCACGACTTGAAGAAGAGTGATATTCAAATCGAGTCTACTATATACAGTCAAGGTGTTCTAGCTAGGAAGAATGAGAGAGAACGTTGTGAGATAAAATGGATTGCTACTGATCAGGTACTATAACATTTTATACAGTATTTCAAATAACTGATAGAGGAAAGATTTAAAGGGACGATTGATCACTAGAGTTGAATTAGTATTAAAAATAATATAAAAAGTCCTTGGCACTTTGGGTCGGATCTATTCGCGTACCTGATTCTAATTCTCTTGGGAAATCTCTGGGTTATCCATTCGCGTTGATTCACGACTTGAAGAAGAGTGATATTCAAATCGAGTCTACTATATACAGTCAAGGTGTTCTAGCTAGGAAGAATGAGAGAGAACGTTGTGAGATAAAATGGATTGCTACTGATCAGGTACTATAACATTTTATACAGTATTTCAAATAACTGATAGAGGAAAGATTTAAAGGGACGATTGATCACTAGAGCTGAATTAGTATTAAAAAATAATATAAAAGTCCTTGGCACTTTGGGTCGGATCTATTCGCGTACCTGATTCTAATTCTCTTGGGAAATCTCTGGGTTATCCATTCGCGTTGATTCACGACTTGAAGAAGAGTGATATTCAAATCGAGTCTACTATATACAGTCAAGGTGTTCTAGCTAGGAAGAATGAGAGAGAACGTTGTGAGATAAAATGGATTGCTACTGATCAGGTACTATAACATTTTATACAGTATTTCAAATAACTGATAGAGGAAAGATTTAAAGGGACGATTGATCACTAGAGTTGAATTAGTATTAAAAATAATATAAAAAGTCCTTGGCACTTTGAGTCGGATCTATTCGCGTACATGATTCTATTCCCCTCGGGAAATCTCTGGGTTATCCATTCGCGTTGATTCACGACTTGAAAAAGAATGATATTCAAATCGAGTCTACTATATACAGTCAAGGTGTTCTAGCTAGGAAGAATGAGAGAGAACGTTGTGAGATAAAATGGATTGCTGCTGATCAGGTACTATAACATTTTATACAGTATTTCAAATAACTGATAGAGGAAAGATTTAAAGGGACGATTGATCACTAGAGTTGAATTAGTATTAAAAAATAATATAAAAGTCCTTGGCACTTTGGGTCGGATCTATTCGCGTACCTGATTCTAATTCTCTTGGGAAATCTCTGGGTTATCCATTCGCGTTGATTCACGACTTGAAGAAGAGTGATATTCAAATCGAGTCTACTATATACAGTCAAGGTGTTCTAGCTGAGGAAGAATAAAATGAGCTACTGAGAACGTTGTGAGATTTAAAAGTTGAATTAGTATTAAAAAATAATTAAAAAGTGTGGCATTTGTGTCAGGTCTATTCACGTACCTGATAACTAATTTCTTGGGAAATCTCTGGGTTATCCATTCGCGTTGATTCACGACTTGAAGAAGAGTGATATTTTTTAATCGAGTCTACTATATACAGTCAAGGTGTTCTAGCTAGGAAGAATGAGAGAGAACGTTGTGAGATAAAATGGATTGCTACTGATCAGGTACTATAACATTTTATACAGTATTTCAAATAACTGATAGAGGAAAGATTTAAAGGGACGATTGATCACTAGAGTTGAATTAGTATTAAATACCAATCATTTTAGACAAAAAAAAAATAATAATACAAAGAAAATTCTTATTTTTCCATCAATTCTCATTACAAGTGGGGTTTTTTCCAAGTCTTAAAGGATACGGCTTAAACTATCAGCATTCTGATTTTGTTTTCCCTTCCGATAAGCAATCTCATAATTAAATGATTGCAAAATTAAGGATCACCTTAAGAGTCTTGGATTAGTCCTAGTATTTTTCTCTAACCAGACCAAGGGATTATGGTCAGTTTGTATGACAAATTTTTGGTGTCCATCAAGATAGCATTTCAACTTTTGCACGGCAAAAATAATGGCTGCGCATTCTTTTTCCGTAGTGCTATATTTCTGTTCTGCAAGCGACAGCTTTTTGCTCAGGAACATGATGGGATGTTCTTCGTTTTCACATACTTGCGACAACACAAAGCCTATTCCAAGATTGGATGCATCACACTGAATGATGAAGGGTTTTGTGAAATCAGGGCTGTATAAAACTGGATTTTTAGATAGTCTTGTCTTGAGCTCCTCGAATGCATTCTGGCAAGAACTGTTCCAGTCAACGGTTGATTTTCGATTTCGGCCCTTAAGTAAATCTGTCAGTGGAGCTGCGATTACTGAAAAAAAAAATTCGGGAATATATCTTCTATAATAGCCAGATAATCCTAAAAAGGCTCTAACTTGCGTCTTGTTAGTGGGGATCGGGAAATCTTTGATGACCTGAACCTTTAATTCTCCAGGTGTTCTTAAACCTTGGCTTACCAAATGTCCAAGATATTTAACGTATGCTTGAGCGAACTGACATTTGGATGGCTTGATATGTAATTTAGCGGAGCGTAGGCGATCAAATACATCTTTTAGATGTTTTAGGTGATCATCCCAGGCTAGTGAAAAGATAGCTATATCATCTAGGTAGGGAACTGCAAAGTCTTCACAATTTCTTAATAAGTTAGCCATAAGTCGACTAAAGTAATAGGGCGCATTTTTCAGACCGAAAGGTAACCTCAATGGTTTAAAAGTTCCAAATGTTGTCACAAACGATGCGTACCTTTGCGCTCGGGGACTCAGGGGTATTTGCCAATACCCTCGAGTAAGATCCAAGATAGAGATATATTTAGCTGCCGATACCTTTTCTAAAAGTTCCTCGATATTAGGCAAGGGAAAGAATTGTGTCCGAGTTACTTTATTCAACCTTCTGTAATCGATACAGGGCCTTGCTTCCTTTCCCTGAGCTTCAACAAGTATTAATGGAGATGTAAAATCAGATTCTCCTGGCTCTATTATTTTCAGTTCTAACATCTTATTAACTTCTGATTTGAGAATTTCAATTTGTCGAGGAGACATACGATAAGGCTTAGCAACAATTGCTCGTTCAGATTCTAATTCAATATCATGTTCAGCTAAATCGGTACATCCAGGAATATTCGAAAAAAAATATTACTATATTCATATAAAAGTTCTTTGAGCTGTCCTCGTTGAATTTGAGATAATTTTGAATTTAACTGCACATCGCTGATGATTTTGGACCATCCCGACCTTTCGTTTTCAAGTTCCAAACTAGGTATGTCTTCTTCTTCGTCATGCTTTAAAGGATTAATGCACAATAAGTTAATATTTTCCTCTCGTTGGTGATAAGGTTTTAGCATATTAACATGATAAACGTGGGTTTTATCCTTCTCTGGGAATTTGACCACATAATTTGTCTCAGAGAGTTGTTGCACTATTTCTCCAGGGCCAACCCACTGAACAGATAACTTGTTAGGCCTGGATGGAGCTATGACCAAAACCAGTTCACCCAGTTGAAATTGACGCTTAACGGTCCGGCGATCATACCACAACTTCTGTTTTTGTTTGGCATCTTCCATGTGTAGGATTGCCAATTCCTGACATCTTTTCATTCTATTAATGAGTTCAAATACATAATCCACAACACTGCTTTCTACATGCTCTTCTTCTGTCAGTTTCTCGTACAATAACATCACAGGAGTCCTTAGATTTTTCCCGTGAACTAGTTCAGCTGGTGAAAACCCAGTACTATCGTGTATAACAGTCCTTAGGGCAAAGAGGGCTTGAGGCAGAATTTTCTCCCAATCTGGAATTGCCTCCAGACACAGGACACGAAGAATCCTCTTCAATGTTCTGTGCATTCTTTCCACAGGATTACTTTGTGGATGATAAACAGAACTTCTAACTACTTTAACTCCAAATCTTTCTAAAAATTCCGTAGTTAGTGCACTCATGAATGACGTGCCTTGGTCAGTCTGTAATTCTCTTGGGAACCCCATTCGGCTGAAAATCTGTAACAATGCATTTACAACAGTTGTTGAGCAAAGGTTTGCTACAGGAATGGCATCAGGATACCTTGATGACATACATAACGCCGTAATTATATATTTATTTCCTGACGGTGTCATTGGTAAAGGTCCACTTGCATCGATGTTAATCTTTGTGAAAATTTCAGTTATTACGGGAACAATTTTTAGTGGGGCCTTCTTTTTTATCTTGCGGTTTACCCACCCTTTGACATTTGTCGCATGTCTTTACAAAGTCCTCAACATCACTAAAGCATTTAGGCCAGTAAAATGTTTTGAATATGGCATCTTTCGTTTTAGTTACTCCTAGATGAGCTGCAGCCGCCTCGTGACCTATCGTCATCAAATTTTTTCTATACTTTTCGGGAACAACCAAACATTTACGTTTAGTGCCATCCTTATCTTCTTTTTGGAAAAATATAAGTTATTTTCGACAATATAATGATTTTTCTTTGAAGACCCGCTTTTAGCTTCTTCAAACAGTGTTTTTAATTCAGCACTGTTCATTTGTTCCTTTGCAAAATCTTTATGAGATAATTTTATAAGATTTGATTCAGAAATTTCAGGTTGAATTAAAGGCAAAATATCATCCAGTTCGTCCGGAGATTCTTTATTCTTTTCGTTACTTTCAGGAATAGTTTCTTCTGACATGTTAAGATCTTGTTTACTCTCTTCAGTCAATTTCTTCTGCGAACGTGTTTCAACAGCGTTCACCATATACACTTGTATTTCTTTATTCTTCTTCACTTCTTCAAACAATGAAACAGTCTTATTTCCCAAAAGATATTTTCCTTGATCTAATGAATCTCTTAAAACAGCAGCTTTCGTAATCACATGACCAAACACACAGTCCAACTCAACTTCAGCCATTGGAAGACACACTGCGGTTTCCTCCAGAGGAGTTCGAATCCACACAGTTTCATTTATAAACATGGAAGGCTTTACGTATTTTTTTTACATATTAAATCGAGAGTTGCACCAGTATCTCGTAGTATAGGCATTTCAATTGCATTCACTGTTCCTAAACTTGTAAATGGAGTCAATACATTAGTACCATTTCTAACAGTTTCATTAGACGCGACTGTTTCGTAATTCTTTAGTTTATCACATTGTGGTCTGAGATGTGAATAAGACCCGCATTCATAACATCGAAGCTGTCTTCTCTTCTCAAAGTCTTTCTCGTGATTTTTTTTCATGGACAGGTTCCTTTTTTATTTGAAATTTTGACTTGAAATCTTTAGGAGTTTCCTTTGGTCTGGCACCACTATAATTTACACACCTTGGAATTTGTAACTATTTTTCTTAGGGATTTCTCTTCTGAAACTCTGTTTGATGCTTTCATATTCGTCTAATTTCTCTGCAAGTTCATAGGGAGTTTTTAACTTGATCCAGTCATCAAGAAAATGCTCTCTTACTTCAGCTGGAACACGGTACTTCAATTGTTCAGTTATTAATAGATCTTTCAGTTGCTCGAAAGTTTTAACCTGCAATTCAGCTATCCATTCTGTAAAATAACTATTCAGCTCATGAGCATAATTCCTCCAAGACTTCTCTGCTGATTTTTGATGTCTGTAAAAACATTGCTTCAACTTTTCGCTGTTCAACCTGTACCTCTTCAATATAAGATCTTTTACAAAATCATAATTATTTGCCCTTTCGGTAGGTTCTCTAGCTAGCATATTAGAGAGTTCTGCTGGTAAAACCGCCAACAAGTAGGCCACCCAATCCTTCTTTGGTACTTGAGCTAATTCTGCCTTCCTTTCAAAATTAATCAAATATAAACTAATCTCATCATGTTTTTCATCAAATTTAGTTGTGATTTGTGTCAATTGAATCTTAGGTCCAATTTCAACTCTTCTTCCAGATTCATCATTTAATGGTTGATTCTGCTGCGATAATTCTAATTTTCTCAATTCTAATTCGTGTTGTCTGGTCTCTCGAGCCATTCGCTCTTCCCTTTCTTCTTGTTTACTTCTTTCTTCCCTTTCTTTTTCTTCTTGTTTATTTCTTTCTTCCCTTTCTTTTTCTTCTTGTTTACTTCTTTCTCGTTCTTTCCTATCACTAATGACTCTGTCGAGAATTATCTTCACTTCCTCTTCAACATAAGATTCGCTATTTAGAATCAATTTTTTTATATCTACCACCTTGCTGGACTGATCTACTTCAACCCCCATTTCCTCACATACTGACAAAAGATCAGGTTTATTACCTTTAGCTAAATATGCCATGATTTAGGGACTAACAAGATCAGAATGCTTTCCAAAAAGAAAATTAAAATAAGACGAGTAAGAAACTTATTTTTCGATATATTATTTAACTAAAAGTAGTTATCGATTTTGCACTGTACCAAAATATGCACAAATATACACTTAAATTATAACGAATACATACATATTCAGCACTTTCGAATTCTATTTTTCAAAAGTTTCAAGTGATTAAAATATTTACGTAACTACAATACCAGAATAATCAAACAAGCACAAAAATAAAAAATAAACTTTTCAATGCAAAACAATAACATACACCTTAAGTCCAAATTATCTCTTCATAAAGTCTCTTCAAAATTTAATTTGTCACTCATTAATTGTCATTTATTTTCAATTTAAAACAAACAAATGCGAGCAAATATGTTAAAAAAATTCTATCTATAGAAATTCTACAACTTCACCCTTAACTCGAAAATAATAATAGATGTTTATATTTGTAAAAACAAACACATTTTTTATTAAAAATGTTTCAATGTAATGACCACTTTTAAATCAAAGAACACCATTCAAATAAAATCTACAGATTTACTTTTTTTTTTCAGAAAAACCAAAAACTTCTATTCGCAAAAAAAAAAAAAATCTAAGACAATAATGAGAGTAAAATAATTCCGCTGGTATTCTGAATCCACAGAAACAAAAATTTTACTGAACAACTTATAAAAAACAAATTCTTATATGATTGGAATAGCTACATAATTTATGCATTTAACCTTGAGAACTTCTGAAACGTAATGAGTCAGCTTTTTTTCCCTCTAAATATTTCGTTGACTCAGCAAAATCAAAAATATTTCTACTTAAATATACACTTTATACATATATTTTTTTTTCACTGCACCTTCAAATCGTGCTATAATCAAAATTTTCATAAGTTATTTATCATTCACTCTTCACAAATTCTTAATATTGTGTTTACAATAAAGATTTTTTTGATTGAGAGAATCTTTTAATTTATATCTCACACACACATAGAAAACACAGTTTTAAATCAGAATACACTAACTAAAACTAATAAAAAAGAGCAATTTTATATACTCAATTCAACCACAGACAAAATAAATTTTCTTCCCTTTTATAGGATAAATTTTTGTTTTTATTTAAAAACAAATCATAAATTAACGAGAATAGCAGGGATAAGTAAAAGGCTTTAAAATAATCAAAATCCAGCATTTAATACAAAGAGTGAATTAAGAATGAATTCTGTATTTAATTTGTACCCATATTTTAATACAAAAATTGAGATCAAATTTAAAATACGCCCGAAGGTACTTTCAGACAGAAAAAGTACTTACCCCAACTATTTCTTTTGTTGTTAAAGACACTGTTTTTAGTTTCGTGCCACGGCTGCCACACCAGTCTGTAAGATCGTCTTGTAGTTGAATTAATCAGCTCTAACTAACCGGATTTACCGTTTTTATTATTTCCTTCAAAACACATCACTATATTAATATTTTCATTTACAATTAAAAGTCACATCGGGAACTACAGGCAGCTTCCTCCATTTTTACGTTCGAGACTCTCTTCTTCTTTTCTCCTTCCCGCTCAAAGGCCAAAACAGTTCACAGCAGCACCCTCTTTCTAGTCTATCGTGTGCTATGTGTCAAGCCTCCTAGTGTACTATGTGCCACGCCGTTATATCATTAAAGCCTCGTATTATCATCAAAACCAATCGTGTTTATAAAATTTCAGTTCAACTGAATGCTTTAAAACATGAGAAAAAAAACCCTTTCAAGTTTTGACACAAGTCGCCGAAAAGGATGCCAACGTGGTTGTATTTGTAGTTCTTTGAATAATTAGTTTTAATCCATTAATTTTTATTAATAATAATTAAATTAGTGTATTGTCATCCAAAATAATAGTGAATATAAAATGTCAGCTCAATGGAGCGCTTTAAAATGTATTTTATTAACGATTGAAAATTCCACCAAGATCAATAAATAAATATATAGAGAGTTTGAGCTAATAGTTGGAATTGAATTAAGTAGGATAGTGTAGATTTGATCCTGTAATAAGAGGATCGATATTGATAGTCTCCTTGTAATTCGTATACCTTGCTAGTAACCACATTTTGTTCCTATTGAGAACATTTCTTCACGTTAATTGAATCAGTGTTGCTATTTTGTGAGATCAATCAATAGATTGTTCTTGATAATGGCTAGTGTTTGTTCTGTTCCTCATACATCTCTAGGCGGGCAAGAGAGAGGGATGAATCCCTTACAATTTTCTGACCTTAAACCCGTACTCTTGCGTAAGACTGTAATACTTCTGCTAGTTAATTATGAGACATCATGTAAGGGCCACGGAAAAATATTTCTGTTATAATTAATGAAAAAGAAAAAAAAATTTAAAGTATAACCTGCCATTTATTGACGTTTGTACAAAATTAATAAATTTGTATGTCTCTTTGAGTATGCGACAAATTGTGTGGATTAACTGTACCAGATACTTTAAAACCGTTTTGTTTTATTTCTAACACACAAATTAGGTAAAAATTTTTATCAAGACTGTTTCATGGCTTTGTATTAACATGTTCGGTTTGGAAAAGCTGGGGGGTCGTTGGGAAACTGGGTTATATGTTAACCCTCCGTCCCATGTCTAATGTAAACGTTCCTTAAAGTTGAATGTGGAAGTTACAAGAGCATAAAGTAAAAATAAAAAAGTGTTACAGGGATCTTCTGAGTTTCAAAAAATGTAAATAGTCCTTGGCTGTAGTAAAAAGTCCCTTGAGGTTTCACAGTTTGCACAGAAAGTTCGATGTAGCAAAGTCCATTTATCATTCACGCGACAGTTCACTGGGAGCCGTGCGAAACTTAACCGGTGGCTCTAGTCAGGATAATTGATGGGGTGCAGAGGTGACGTCATGCAGGCGAAGAATCCAAAAGTCCAGGAGCAGTAAATTCTCGTCGTCGGGGTAGAAGGAGCACTGTGATTGGTCTAAAAGGAAAGTGAGTAAACCTCTCTATTGGTTTTGCAAAGTGCCGCGATCGTTGGAGTGGGGAGGGGTAATAATGTTTGGATTAGGTCTAATTTAAGAAATGAAATTTGAAAAAAATGTAAGACTAAGAAAAATTCTTAGTCGCTCGCTCCATCGTAATGATTGAGGAGATTGTTGATTTGCGCAATAATTTGCGACTTTGTGAGTGTTGTCTTCGAAGTGCTGTTGTTGGGGCCGGGTGTAGGTTGTATGGAAACTGTTTGTGGAGATGTCATTATACTTATGTGTTCTACTAGTGTTGAAAGTGCATGAATCGTTTGTTGGAGCGTCTGGGTGATTAAGTTAAGGCAGTCTGTTTGTGTGTTAGGAATTTGAGTCGTTACGATAGTGGGGGTGGGTATTTCCTTAGTAGTTAGTGTGTCGATTGTCGCAGTCACGAGTGGTGCCATCTGTAGTGTTGTGTCGGAATGATTTGTTTGTTGGGTGACTTGAGCATATGAAATATTGGGCCTGATGAAGTTAGATGATATGAGAGAGTTTGATTTGATGTTGGTGCCTTTGCGTGGTTTGGGGAAGAGGGGACATTTGCTGTAATTGGCCATGTGGCCGGGAACTTTGCAGTTAACGCAGAAAGGGGTATCCAACCTCTTAATCTGGCAGTCCCTGGTTTGGTGATTCTCACCGCATTTTAAGCACTTGGGTGTTAAGTGGCAGTGTTCTGCCGTGTGATTAAATTGATTGCATTGAAAGCATTGGATTACTCCTCTGCTTTCAAAGCCTTCGACAGTTATTGATAAGTAGCCTAGAGTTTTAAGTTTAAAGATATTGTCATTAAAAGTGTTTCTTGGTAGTGATATTGTAAAGACCGGTAAGAGTTGTTTAGATATATTTCCAGTTAGTTGAGTGACTTTATTGATAGTGTAGCCCAGATTAAGGAGGTCGGATTGAATTTCGGCCGTTGGGGTTGAGCGGGGAAGGCCCTTGATCACGACTTTGATGGGTCGCTCGTTTTTTGGTGTGAATGTGTAGAAGGGGTATTTGAGCACTTCGAGTAGTTGTTTGAGCGTGTCGTGTTGTGATTGTGTATCCGTGTAAAGTTTTACGTATTTACCGGCGGTTTTGATACGTAAAGCGGGCATTTTTTCTGTGAGAGTTTTTAAGTGTGATCGGAGGTCGTCTGTAATCAGTAACATGATGGGGGGAGGCAGTTTAGGTGATTGATTAGTCTGGTTGGTTTTGCGAGGGGTGGAAACGGGTGATTTGTGAGTTGAAGCTGGGGTTTCTATTGGCTCTTCAATAGTGGTGTTATTTAGTGCACTGAATGCGTTGGTTAGGTTAATCTTAAAGTTTAAGTCGGTGTTAGAATTTGAAGTTGCTTTAGTTAATTTACGGGAAGGGGGGGAAGTAAAACCTTCGGGATTTTCTTTACGTTTAGTCGAAATCGGTGTATGTGGGGGAGAAGGGTCGGGAACGTTAGGTTTAAGTGGTGTGTCTATTATGTTATGTCGCGAACAGTTGGGGATGCCACAGGGGGGTAGAGAGGTGTACTCACTTACCGCTCGTTGATGTCTTGAATTGTTGAGTTCCAGGGCAGCTGATTCCATCTGTATTATCGGGTTGGTCGGATCTGTGAGGCCTTTGCTGATGACTCCTTGCAGTACCTTTTGCGAAGTCTCGATAGACACGGATAGCACTTCGATGAGGTGAGCTAATCCTTGAAGCTTCTGGCAGTGCAGCTGTGTGGGGCCGGCGTTCCGGGTCGTGAGGCTTGAGGTGATACGGGAAGGGTTAAATCCATGCCGGCCACTCTTCCGAGGTAGCAGATTCGCTGCCGTCGCGACTGGTCGTCGAAGCATTTTTCGAGCGTCGGCGTTCGGGTAAAATTTTCGTCTTCTTCCGAACCATGATGGAGAAGATAATTGAAAAAGTCAGTGGCAAAGAAGTATTTATCTAGCAGACGCCAGACTGAAAAATAAAATTTTCAGCCAGCAAACGTAACGTGCCGTGGCCTGTCCACAGGAATTCGTATGAGGAGCAAAAACGGTGCGTCCTGACGCTAACGTGGCTCAGGCCAAACTCCATGTTCGGTTTGGAGTGGCGATTTCCTCTTTATATAAGAAAGGCTCGGGGGAAGCCATTTCCATGCATTGAACAGTATTGAATCGTACCCTCGAGGAACTGGTTTGTCCAAACCGCTTGTTTGCTTTTCTGTTGGAGGTTCGAGCACCTCCTCGTCGTGTTCTTAATTTTCGTATTCTTACACGTGTTTTAACCGTCTTGCGATTTTGACATCCACGCTCTTCAAGATTTGGTATTTTGGCCTTTTCTTCTCTATTCGAATTGGAATTGTCACAACCTTCGTTGTGTATGTGACCAAAACGTAGATAAGATAAAAATAAAGAAATGTTTTCTCGCTGTTATCGCTCTTCATCCTGGGGGACCGTTTGTGTAAATTGTTTCTTCTGAAACTTATTTTTTCGTATGTTTGAAACGTTTGAACCACATCCAAACAAATATTGCAGAATGCTTCCTATAGCAATTCCCCCCTTCACACACACACTTGGGAGTCGATATGACTTAGTACTTCAAAAATAGGAATTCTTTTCAAAAACACCCCTGCATCATCCTCCCTTAGAAACCAATTACTGAAAACCCCATTCTCAGTGCATCTCTACTCAACAACAGATACATGCCTGCCAAATGTCAAGACCTCGTTAATAAGTGAGAGTGTGTGAATGGTTTTCCTCCAATATATATTGAAATATTGGCGCCCATTGACCCCCGGACCAGAACATCAGCGCCCAAGGTAACGAAAATTAAGACGGGTCCAATAGTCCTTGACACACCATAGGATGTTGCTCCACTGAGTTGAGTTGAGTTTTATTGAAAGATTGTGATGATAAATTGAGTTCCAGATTATTTTTGGGCGATGAGTCTTCTTTAATTTACGTACTTTAAGAATGCTTATCCCGACTAGAAATGTACATTTATAGAATTTTGGAGGAAATTATTAATTATTTTTTAATAATTAATTAATTTTTACAGGTACTTTAAATAGTTTAAATGTTAATTTTACAAAAAATAAATTTCTCTCTTTCGTAGAATAGTTTTTAAGGTGCCTGACTAGTTGCGGGAACATTTTTTTGAAATTATGTTGAAAGTTCATTTTTAAATTCCTTTTTTGTTTGATTATAACTGAAAACTTATAAAAATGACACAGAAAAAAAATTTTCAATATATTTTTGTAAGAAAATTGACAATTTTAGGTTAAAATTAGGTATTTTCTCCACATCACGGCAAACACTGTAAAATAAATTCTAATGGATAAGATTAAAAAATTGAATCTTGAATTGCTCTTTGAATTTTATTCCGAAAGCGTTTACCTATGTTTTGCTTTATCATCTTTGAATAATTTCAATTTATCACAAAATAAGGGGTCAAAAAGTGCACAAAAGGAAACTTTTTCAAAAATTTTGCATTTATCACAAAGAAAAACAATCATAAAAAAAGTAAATATATTGTTTTTTCTTATTCTCTAGTGCACAACATGCGTACTATAATAATAAACAATGGTGTTAAATTTCATGCAATTATCTCAAGGACTTTTTGAGATATCATGTTTGCCATGCGATAAAATATGGAAAAATCTGTTTCGGAGAAAAACGCATTTAAAGATTTAAAATCTAAATCTTAAAAAATTATACTGCTAAAAAACAGCCTAAAAAATCTTTATATCAAAAGAATAACCCTTTTATAATCCCATATCAGTATTATATATTTGTTTCAAATTCTTTTTTTTTAAATTTTGGTACCAATTTTATAGAGTCAAAAAAGCTTTTTTTAACGTCTAAATGCATATTTTTTAAAATACAAATTAGAAATATAAAAAGCACACTAGAAAAACTTTATTACGTTAAAAAATGATATTTTTTATTTGGAAAAACAGGTATATAGTTCACTAAGTATCTTAGAGCTTAAGAGAAATATGTAATATAAAATATATTATAATGTGTGTTATTTTGTCAGTAAAAATTCCCAAAAATTTCTATTAAAAAATATTGCTTATCTCAAAGGTTATAAAAAATTATAATGAAAAGCATATAAAGAACAGCATTTAAAACCTCCATATGAATACACTTTGACTTTTTTTCATCCTTAGTAATTTTGTTTTCTATGCAGCTTTTTTTTCCGCGAATTTTTTTATATTCTAAGGGGTGTCCCACAGAAGTTAAAAAGTGTTCCAGATAAAATTTTACAAATCCATGTACAATATCTTAGGAAGGGAAGTATTTGCATTTTTAATTATAAATATATATAATGATAATAAACCTGTATATTACAAATTAAAAGAAATTAACGTTAATAATGAACTTAAGCGAAATGTTTCAAGCTTAATAATTGTATCTTTAAGTAAAATACTCCATAAAATGTTACTGAAAAAGGCTTTCTGAGTAAATTTCGAAACATTTTTGAATATATTTCAATTTTTTGTCACCAACTGACTAAGTATTATTGGGATTAGCTCTGTGTCAACATTCACCTTACTGCTAGCACCAATGATGAAGCAAATTCCTTAGACCTCACAGACCTTGCTTTATGCATAATTAATTAATATTTTGTCTTTAAGAACAGTTTTCTATTAAATATGCAAAATAAAGTTAAATATGAAACAAAATATCGAGAAGCAAGGGCATAAGAAAATCGGAAAATGACAAAAATTTTACGAATTTATTTGCCAATTTTCACTTAAAACTGATAAATTATTTTTTTTAAAAAATATCATCATATGTCCCGTCATTACCTTACCTAAGTTAATATTTTTTAAATAAATTCGATAAACAAAAAAGTGTAAAAAAGGTATTAAATTGCAAACACTTCCGGTTTCGATACTTAACTTCCGGTTCGTTTTTGCTGCTCTCTCTTGACATAAAAACTGTTATAACTTCGTAAATAATTGAAGTACAAACAAAAGTAAGGTATTTTTAAAAAGCAGAAAATTCAATTATATAAAATATAAAGTAAAAAATTCGTCCTTTTCATAAAAATTGACGTTTTTGCACTAGTCAGGCACCTTAAAATCACATACATTACTTTTAGTTTTCTGCAACTTTGTGTTAATAATAAAAATATCATTTCTCGTACAGAATTTTGAAATGTAATCCACAGTTTTGAAAATAAAAAATCACTTATTTTAATAAAACTCTCCTTTCTCTCTCTCTCTCTCTCTCTCTCTTTTCATCTTGCCGTTTCTTCCCTTTTATTTGAATGTTTTTTTAGTTATTATTCTCTTAATAATTTTCACACAAACGAACAAAAGAGTAGCAACGAGGTTGGTCTTTTCTTGAACAATTTATTTCATTTTAATGGCAGTGTTTCTAATATTGCTCAGTTTTGATAATTTTAAATATTCATTGAAATATTTTTGATTATTTAGCGCAAAAAACATTAAATTCTTAGAAATCACTTGAAAAAAAAAAGAAATTGCAAGTAATGATGATTTTACGTACAATTCTTATCTAATAAATTCTACCCAGTTCTCTAATTACGTGAACTCATCACAATGAAGCTCTTATAATTACTGCTGTATAAAATAATGCTTTATAATCGTCTGGGATTGAGTTAAGAAAAATTTTGGCTTTTTTTTTCGATAAAAATGAGCACCCAACCGCATCGTCTTTGATTTTTTTTCTTCGATTAATTATAATTTTATGTATATAGTACGTAAAATTATTCCAAACCAAGGAAACAATAATTCAAAAAAAATGAAAAAATAAAATGTCTTGCTGAATTCCAAATGATATGGCATAAAAAACTCGACTCCTCTGAGACTATTTGTCAGTCTGTAGAAGCAGACTGGTAACTGTAAATAAAAACACTGTAATCATCCTATTTTTAGTTTTATCATTTGCAGATTAAAGTGTGACTTTTATCTTCTATGATTTAGTGCTTCTATAATAATGAATTTGCTGTTTTTATTTTTGAATTATGAGAACACTAAATACATAAATTCTTATGCTTTCTGGGAATTTAATTAAGTACAGTTTGACCTATATATAACGAAGTTGCTAAATCCCGGGAAAAAGTTCATTATATGGAAAATTCGGTACATAGAGGTTCACCTTTTAATATACTTTATATAAACCACATAAAACAAATTATAAATTCATAAACACTATGTATTAACAAAAGTAATTATTCACACCTTTTTTAAAATTAATATATGTTTATTTTATATACCTTACCCTTCATAAAAGAAAGAAAGAAAAACTGCAAGGAAAACAAGAACAAAGAATGTCGAAGAATTCACTGTATATTCAATATTAAGAAAATAATTTCATACTGAAATTAATGAATTTCAAGGACATTTTATAATTTAAAGCAGACAAATAATTTTAAAATACATTATTTTATAATTAGAACACCACGGAGGCACGGGACAACTCCACTGAGGGTGAAAGAGGATATCGAAGAGTTTTCTAGTGAACTGGGCAATGGGAGTTACAGGGTGCACTTCTTGGATGAAACGTCCATAACTCTATTGCTATCGGCGAGTTAGGATCTAATAAAATCAGTTCGAGATTTATGACAACCATAAAATGCGTTAAAAGAGAGATAACTTGAATTTGTTTTAAGAAATATTTTAAAGAAAAGGGAGAACAAAAATTCTGAATCCCATTAGAAAAAGATCGTTATATAGAAAATGCACTTCGCTAAAGAGAAGTTATTTTGCGAAGAAAATCGTTAAATGTTCCAGGAAAAAGTTCGCTCTATAGAAAAATTCGCAATAGATCTCCGGTATATATATACGGTGGTGACCAACATTGTGGTTACTTTTTTAAATTGTTATGTTTTTAAAGTTTGAATGGTTATAGAAAATGCAAAGTTTTTTTTATATCATTTTAAAGAGAATTCAATACAAGAAAGAAAATTGAAATATTTGCAAAGCAAAACAAGTTATGCTGCAATAACTATTGATATACTGATAATAGCAGTGAATTATAAGAGCTTAGATGAGCAGCCTTTATTTTTTATTACAGCTTCCCATCGGTATTTCATTAAGCTAAAAATAGTTTCTTCTATCGTTATTAAATGATGCCAGGAAATACTTATATCATCAGTTAGTTCCCTTTATTTCATGGGTACCTCATTCTGACAAGAGTTTGTTGCCGAAATTTTTTGATAGGATTGAGGTCAGGACCTCTTTCTGGCTCAACGATCTTTCGATTCCTTCACTATGAGGCAAGGAGCAGCTGAAAAATAAAGGACGCATTGTTGGTAAAGAGATGAAAGGTTCAAGTTTTGGGTTCTAGATTGGCGTCAATGTATTTTCTGACATTCAGTGTCCCGTTGTGATACGAAGACGACATTAGCTGATAATCAAATCATAAATCTATGTGGACATTTCGCGGTTGCCGAGGATGTAGCATTTCTCCTGTTCTACATCTTGTATAGTTTCGGCCATCACTACCGATATCTTAGTTTCATCGCTCGTGACCACAAATCATTTGGCCAATTAAATGTTCCTTTGTCCACTGCAGTCTTTTTAGTACTGCTGTAATTTTTAAAAGGCATTTTTTCGTTGAGAGAATAGTCTAACATCTGCTTATATTCTCCTGATTGTTTTTGAATTGAGCATCATTCAGATAACTTCTGATGATCGGTGATGACATTCTTTTATCTTAGAGACATAGTATTTTTGTTCTCCTGTCATCAACAGATGTGGTGCACCTTTTTCGGCCTTTTCTTGATTTCATTTTTATTAAATTTGTCTCCTGACATCTTAAACAAAACTTTCAGTCTCCAGATGAAGTCACTGAACCACCCACCTGTTTTACAATTTTAGCATAGGAAAAACCCCTTTCTCGCCATACATTTCCTTCTAGGTTCCTTTATTTTATGCCATTGCTTCTTGACTAAATATCATAGTTGTCCTGGCCAGGAAACAGTCCTCACCTCAATCCTATCAAAAACGTGTAGCACTGTTTGAAAACTCTTGTCCGAGTGTGGTACTTATGAAATAAAAAGTAACTAATTGAGGATTTAATTGTTTCCTGGCATCATGTAATAACGAGGGAAGAGCTTAAAACTCTCGATGTGAAGCTGTAATAAAAAATAAAGGCTTCCTTACTAAGCTCTCATAAGCTCTCTAAGCTCTCATTGATTATCATCCTATTAGCTCCATTTGTAAATGTGGAGGCCCTGATTCCACCTCTGCATTCAATGGAGCTAAAACTGTTTTAAACATTTCCTCAAACTTTTGAAAGTGGAAGAATCTGGTGTAGAATTCTTCAAATAATTTTCTGATTTGCGTAGAATATTTGAAGAAGTTTTTATGGTCATTTAACGATGGGAAATTAATCAAATTGTTTGACCGCAATTGACTTTCATAAAACTGAAGCTTTGCTACAAAGGCTTTTATATCTTAATAACAATCGATATAATCAACTTATTTTCATCTTGTAACTTCTGATTTAGCTCATCCAGTTTCATTGTTATATCTGTTAGAAACATAAATTTAGAAGCCACTCATCCTCCGAAAGTTCACTTATATTATGAGCATTATTGTTCAAGGAAGTTTCGATTTTTTCCCTTAATTTCTAAAATTGCAATAAGCAGTTTCAGCGACTTAACCACCGAATTTTGATATAATAAATGAGACTGTCGTATCCAGATTCCAGTTCCCTCAGATATTCTTGAAATTGACGAGTCTTCAATTAATTGCTTTTAATTGAATTCATTACCTTGACAAAACAACTTTCAGTGCATGAGACATATTTAACACTTGTACACATAGATTCTCGAAGTGTAAAAAACAATGACAAATGAACATTTCAAAATCACTTTAACTGTTTCCTAAAGCTTTTATGTGATCAAAAATTAATGTAAAAGCACCAACATTTTCCCAACTATTGAAGGAGCTCCATCTGGTGTAATGCTTACAAGGTTTTTCAAATCTATCTGACGACTTTGCAAGCAATTTACAACAGCATCCTTAATATCTCTTCCGGTGATAGTACCTTTTAAATTCACAAGGTCGAGTACTTCAGTAATATTCATTTGACTATCGACACCTCTAATAAAAATAGCAAGTTGAGCAGTATCATTTATATCTGACGTTTCATCCAAAGTCAGTGAGAAACATACGAAGATTGTTGGAACTGTGTTTAGTGATGCACAAATCTAACTCGAAATGTTTCCTATTCTTCTTTCTACAGTTTGAAGTGACAGGATAATTTGAGTAAAGAGATTCAGTTTTTCTCTGGATAGATTTCTTTAACTGCTGCAATTACATAGTCTATAAAAGGCTTCAAATTTTTAGCAATATTGTGAGATTCTCGAAAGCTAGCACAAACAATACCATTTGATTGGGTAGTTTGCTTAAGAAACATGTATTGTTGAGATGTCAAATTTTTCTTCAAAGATTGTAACCTAGATTATCGTTCGCTAACAGTAAGTTTATCTATTTCTCCATGTTTTTGTTCATAGTTTCTTTTTATGTTGTATGATTTTAAAAATGAAATTCAATGACGATAAATCAGTCATACGGCATTTTCTTTTGCATGAGTAAAAAAGTACGAATTTTCTCATTCATTCTGAAACTATCCATTTTCATCTTTAAGTTTTCTGTTCTTTTCAATTTTTCTTTCAGCCATGACGAATAAATATCTAATAGAAATAAATACAATAATTGTTGATATTATAAAAAAAACAGTAAGTTTACCTGGATCACAATCACAGATTACAATCACGACACAGTTGAAATTCGACCAGACTGCACTTGGCGGAAAAATATCTCCTAACCTACAAGGTTCTTCTTACAGTGGATTTATGCTGCCGTCTGACGTTACGCAGTATGACAACTGTCTGCGTAACATCTTCACATTTTATACTGGTGTAACAGAATATCTGCATAAAATTTATTTATAGATTTAGGTTTTCAAAATTTTTATTTTTTATGCAAAAAGGCAATTAAGCAAAGAAGAACAGCAGTGTACTTATTACACTATTCGACAAAAAAAAATTTTTTTCTGCTCGATGGCCAAATGTTTATTATCTTATTGCTTGGAAGTCAAATGAAGGGAAAGAAATTATTTGGGAAAAAAATTGCACGGGAGGAGAGGTGGGGATGGGTCAAAACACGATTTTTTTTTTTACTCAACCGTCTAGTCCAAATGTCTAAAATAATATAGACGGTTAGAAACTTCAATCAGCCGTGAAAAGTCTTCAAATGGGTAGCGGGTTGGCCATGCCTGGTTTAGGCCAAATCAAAAGAGCTTTTTCGAACATTTTTTGGGAGAGTTTTTCTTCCTCTTTGATTGCTTTTTAAAGCCCTTCAAGTAATTGATTTTTAAGTATCTCCATAAAAAATATTCGTAAGAAACACAGTCAGGGATGACAGTAGTTATTTCTCAAAAAAAAAAAAGAATTAAAAAAAATCTTTCAGAAAATTTAAAATTGATTTTGCAGTGTGACTTGGTGCAGAACCTTGGGGAGGGGGGACTTTCCTCGTAGGTAAAAATGTTTACTTTCTTTTATCATGTGCTTTGATGAGTGGATGAATAAAATACTTTTTATTCATTCACTTAAGTACATTTTTTAAACTTGTAGTGGATGACACTTGATATTAATACAGTTTTTCGAATATTTATTCATTAGTTCTATTGAATTTGTGAATTCTAATTAATTAGTTTAATTAGTAACAAACAAAAATAACAGTCCACCACCATATATAGAAAGGAAAATGGAAAATTGCAAGAAAAATCGCTTTCTATTTTGCTACTTAATATTGTAATTCTGTCATACGTATATACATATTGTTATGTAGATCCGAGTTCGAGGATTTTATGCAATTGTCGCGATGAACAAAACAGTTCTTAAAAGCGATGAGAATTTTTTGTCGAAAAAACAATCCTTTAAATACTGTATTCAACAGCAATATTCGCAGAATAAATCAGGTCTTCACACCTTCAATAGCACTCAAACACAGTTATTAGTGTTTAAAATACACGCATGTAAAAGATTAATCACGAGCACAATATAACTAATTGGTTATCATGGTCTAGTCAAAACAATACTCACTAATCGCTGGTTTAAACAAGTTTGACTGACTTTCGGCGAGCATCTCTATTTATAGACCCGGCAGAGACTTCGAGAAAGATCCGCTTTACGTCATAGATCATGAAATTAGTTTCTAGAAGTATCCATAGGGTCCCAAACTCACCAAAAGTGGTGGCCGAATTGTCTCAAGCACCAAAATTTTGCCAAGTTCCCTTTGAATCGCCATTATAACGTAAGGGACGGCGTTGCTTGTGAGTATTACAATAAATATAAACTTCTGTTTGTAAAAAATGCAACACCATGAAGGAATCATCAGAATTAAATGTAATTTAATGCATAAACGACTTGTATTAGTACTAAAAATGATGAAATTTTCAAAGCAAAAAAACAATATTAAGTATCCGAAATCAGTATTTGGTGTAGCCACCAAGCGCTACTGTAAGTTCTGCTATACGACGTGGCATGGAGTCAAACAGATTTTGAATGTCTTTTTGTGGAAGAGAATTCCCTATTGCTTGTATGCGCAGCAAAAGTTCTTCTTTTGAAGCTGCAGGACGCGGGTCACGAGTGAGTCGCTGACCAACAAAATCCCACACGTGCTTAATAGGCGACCTACCCGGTGAATAAGCAGGCCAAGGAAGAGGTTGCATGGGTTGGGCTGAACAGATGTCTCGAACAGTCTTGAAGGAAGAGAATGACTTCGGACTGTAACACTTCACGGACATACCTGCTGCTATTGAGATTACCCTCAATTTGTAGCAAATTGAATAATCCATGATACGAAATCGCACCCCAAACCATCACTCCGGGTGTTAGGCCATTATGTCATTTGATAACGCACTCTCGAAGGCAGGGTTCACTGGCATAGTGTATAACACAAACGCGGGCATCATGGTCCCACAAATTGAAGCGTGATTCATCTGAAGAAACAACTTGGACGCAACCCTTGCACGCAATCCATGGTGCAGCAGACGTCAACGAATTAACGAAGCCGACATTATTACACCTGTAGTAGTAGACCAACGTGCTGCCAACTGCCTGGAGGAAGCTGTACGGTCATTCACCTCCATGAGGAGCAGGTGTCGATCGTCACGCGCTGACATTACCTTTCGAGGTCCACTGCTAGTTTTTCGAGTTGTTCGGTGCTCGTGTATCCACTGCTTCCAAACTCGCATTAGTGTGGAACAGTTCCACTGCACATGAGCTCCTACTGCATGATAGCAAAATCCTCCTTCTTGAAGGCCGATGATCTTCCCCGTTCAAAATCTGTAAGTAGTTGGAATTTCTCCTTATTTCGTCGTGGAGGCTTACTTATAGGTCACAATAAACATTCGCCGCTAACAAATAATCATTAACTATTTTCAACGTCCCACTACAGCCCTATATTTATACGCTTTCAGCATCAGTTCAGAGGGCGCTGCGCACGACACGCTTGAGCGGTGGCTCTGAAACTTTGCTATTTTAAGTAACATCCTAAAATTGATATTTGCTGTGAAGTTTATTTAATTCTGAAAAATCCTTCATGGTGCTGCATTTTTTACAAACAGCAGTGTAACATATAGTAATATAAATGCACATTACTCATCCAAATATAAATTCTATTCACTATTTACAAAAAATTCATAACAATATTTACACTCATGGGCAAAACAATTAGCGCACCAAGAAATAATTGCGAGATCGTAACGAAACTTAGCATGAAGGTACATATCGGGGAAATATGCAAAAGATTAGAATTGCAGTATAGTTGGTAGAGGGCGTTAAACGTCGTTCTCCGCGGAGTATAAAACAGGTAACCAAAGCTTTTTTGAGTGTGTTGAATGGTTTACAAAGGAAGAGTTGAGGTAGACATACCATTACGCCGCTTTCGAAGACAATATGAGCATCTGTCGCAGTTTGAGAGGGGGAGAATCATCGACATGATGGAAGCTGGTGGTCAGCTTGGCGTGTAGCTCGTCTATTATGCCGCTCTGATTGTGTTTGTGAGGATGTGTTGGGACCATTGGATCCGAGAGATAGCATTTACGCGAAGACCAGGCTCAGCATGCCCTCGACAGACCATTCGTCGAGAAGATCACCACATCGTAATAAATGCACGTGCACAGCCAACTGCTTCATTAGCCACCATCCAGGCACAGGTAGCACCTTCATTTGGGACCCCTGTGTCTTCTCGAACCATACGAAGGCGCTTGGTTGAAGGACATTTGGGATCACGGCGCCCATTACGTGTGCTGCCCTTGACGCCTCCGTCTGGAGTGGTGCCGCGCACGAGGAAACTGGACTGCAGCGGAATGGAACAAGGTCGTCTTTAGCGACGAATCTAGATTAAATCTCAACAATTGTGTTCGTGTGTGGAGACCCCGTGGTGAACGCCTCAATCCGGCCTTTGCTTTACAGCGACACACCACTCCCACAGCTGGTGATGGTATGGGGTGCCATTGCCTACAATACATGGTCTCCCCTAGTATTGATCCGGGGCACCATGACAGCTCAGCGGAATGTCCATGACATCCTGCAACCACATGTGTTGTCATTCCTGCAACGGCTCCCAGGAGCCATTTTTCAACAGGACAAAGCTCAGCCTCACACGGCAAGGGTGTCACAAGACTGTCTCCGGACTGTTACTATCCTTCCCTGGCCTGCCCGATCCCCAGATTTCTCTCAAATGAAACATTCCTGGGATAGGTAAGTTGAGCATCCCATGAGTTTGAGCGAACTAGAGGCAAGGTTACAGCAAATATGGAACGAAATGTCTCAAGACATCATACAGAATTTGTATGCCTCAATGCCTGATCGTATCGCATCTTGCATTCGCGCTAAAGGGAGTTCAACAGGGTATTAAATCCTTCATTCTTTTGTCTTTTTCTCTCAAATAAATTATCCTTTTTCCTTGATTTTGTAATCATTTACTTATATCAAAGTAGTCATTACGTATGTAAAATTTCGTTTCATTTTGACGTCTCCTTCTTGGTGCACTAATTATTTTTGTCCATGAGTGTATATTAATTGTAATTATTTAATAAAAAGTAACTGAAATAAATTTTTTCTTTGTTGACCTAAGTAGGAATTGACTTAGTTATTTTAATTTATTAAATTTTTTTGTATTACTTGTTTTTAAGATTAAAAACCGGCAATACCTGCTATGGTGAAGTCTGATAAAGGTTCTCACCCTGAAATAATGCTATTTAGATCTATTTAATGTCTCAAACCCGATAATGATTTCAGTTTCCATGATCTTAGTAATATTTCCGAAATCTTACAACCAGATAAACTCTTATCCTATTTAAATGAAGAATTATAAAGGAGCATGTCACAAAACTACCTCTTGAATATGATAAGCATATAAAACACAATATCTATAAACAATTAATTGTTTTAAAAATCATTTAAAATCTGAAATTAAAAAAAAAATCTATTCTGTCAAGGAGCTCGCAAAATGATTGTTCATTAATTTCAATAATCTCATCTGCAGTGTTCCGTGGCCGTGGTAGCCTAGTAGTCAACGTATCGGATCGTGGCTGGTATGTCATGAGTTCGAGCCTAGTACCACTAAAGACCCGCAGCGAAGGGGAACGATGCACGTTAAATCTGTCAAGATCTCAAACGTCCTCTCAGGGTTGTGGTGTGGATGTTAAAAGATAGGGGTGCCAGCTCAGGTGTCGTCCTCATCATCTGACCATGGTTCAAAATTACGTGTTCCGTCGCCTAAATGCCCTCTTGTAGCTGAACAGTGCGACGTTACTATTCACTCACCCGTCCCGGTTGTTTTAACAGTATGCCTGTTAGTTTTTACTCCTCCAGTCACAACTGCAACAGCGGAAAGAAGTTTTTCTGAGGTAAACATTTCTAAAAATTATCTTAGAACTTCCACTGGACAAGAAAAGTTATCGGATTTAGCAATATTGTCGATTGAAAAGGAACCTCAAAAACTGAAAAAAAGCCTCTTCTTTCTCTCTACAGAGACAAAATAAAGAGAAGTACATATTAAAGTACTAGGCTATAATTCTTATGTAATACGGTTTTTTTTTTAATATGTATCTCTAAATTGTGTGTATATACTTAGGAGTTTATGTATACTTATTTTGACGCTTTCAAATAAAGTTTATGAATGTGATAATTTTTATTTAATTGCCCCTCCCCACCCAGGAATTTTGATACGGAGCTCACGCAGGACGCCGCTGATTCAGTGCCACCCCCCAGATTAGCAATAATCGCTGTTACATGCCTGGACATTTAATGAAAGATTTCTTGGATATCTTGTTGAGGTAGGGCAGTTTCCACAATGTCAAAATTGATCTGGATTAGTAACAGTTAATGTACACCGTGCTTCTCATTTTCTAAACATTAACCGAATGTATTCGACAGATGATAGATTGGATATGAAGAGGAGATCATCTTCCATCCACCAGCTTTATCAGAATATAACTTTGTGGGCGAAGAAATTTTGAATATTGTGTGTTGGCCATGCATTGCTCTGCTGGAATGTGCTAAAGAAGGACAATAGGCACCAGAACTTCAGATATATAGAACTAGCTGGTCATTGTATCGTCAACGCTTATTAGGGGATACAGGCTTAAAGTCCAATACCACTTCCAAACATAATACCAGATTTAAGACCACTATAGTGATAAACAATGCAATAAGCAACGATGCTCATGTCATTTTTCTCGACGATGATTCCAGACTTTTATCTGATCTTCGTGGTAACAGAGGAAGAAGTGTGATTCGTCTGTAAAGATAATGTCATGTGATTCGGCTGTCCTTAACTACCTTCAAGGAAACTTTTAAGATAAAGGTAGTCGTAACAATGGACGCCTTACGGATTTTCCACTGTGTGAAGACCCCCTTGGGTCTCACCCTGGACACCAAGATTAATTTGAGGCAAAGAATCACTAAGAGCCATTTTGTATAATAATAACTTGCATTTATTATATCCAGTCCCAAAAAAAACTCTAATAACATATAATACTTCTATGTTACGTCAAATAAAAGGGATTTACCTTTTACATTAAATTAAATTACGAATTATGAAATTAATTAATAATTATGCTCAAGATAAAGTAAGGTATACCGAAATAGGAGGTCCGAGAAATACAAGTACTTGAATTATTAGCTTTCATTAACTTTAACTAATTTTACTAAACTAACGCTTATTTTAAGCGTACATAAATTATATTTACCGCTGGCTGTATCAGCTTTCTTGTTCTTCCATAGAATAGCAGCAATAAGTCTTCACTAACGTAATCTCCTGGAATCCTCTAATTTGAAGTTACTGTTGCTGGCTCAATAGCCTTCATACCTGCTAGCTTACAACGCTCGACTTAAATACCCTATCTACTTTGAATATCCCGTTCACCTTTTGGAGTTGATTGGAAATATACGCGAATTTATAATCCCCAAAAAGACGCCTAAGAATATTAATGGAAAGGTTCCATACAGATTTGTCACAACTGTGCTACAAACGATGTCGACGCCGATTTTCCTACTACAGACCTACAGACGGTTTTTAAAGATATATTTTCCATTATGTGTCAGAAGAATTTATCACTTCCATGTGCCTGTCAACAGGTATTGTGATGCGGCGAGTTTGATGCAATCAAGTCCATGGATCAGTTGCTGTCTCCTACATACTTTGATTAAGGATCTGCACTGGTGTGCAAAAATTAAGGACGAGACGGTTTTTTCAATATAACTTTGTACAAAAGCTTTCCAAATCAACACATTTAATACCGTAAGATCCCCAATACGTAAGGACATGTGTAATGTAAGCAACACTTGTGAAGATCCCCTTGGATCTCACTTTGAGAACGAGAATAATTTGGAGTCAGATAAGAGCCAGTAGCCATTTTTATAAATAACTTTCTTTATTTGTTTATCTTTTCCAAATAGAATCAAAGACTTTTATTAACAAATATATCTAAATAGTTATATGAGGTTTAAAAGGGACTTTCCTTTAAATAAACTTAAATATTTAATGATCCAATTAATTAACAATTAGAATATCGATCACGCAGAGATTACCCCGCGATAAGAGATCCCAGAATTATATTCAATGATGTTCCTATTGAACATTTAACTTTAATCTCACTCCTAATATAAAACTTTAATAAGACTTTAATTATAAATCAATATTTACCACACTGCAGCTCAGCTCTTCCTGAGATTTATCTACCTAGAAATCTTCAATAATAAATCTCTAACTTCACCGTTATACCTTCCTGCTTCAATCTCTCTCTCCTACTGCTTTTTTACTTTACTATTCCGTTTGACTTAAATGCTTTATCTAATCTGCATAACAAGGAATCCTGTCCTCTTTTTGGAGCTGATTGGAAATAGGTAGGGGAATTAAATTTTTCCCTAAAAAAGACGACTCAGAAGGTTAGTGATAAAGTTCCGTATAGGTTTGTCACACACTTACTAAAAGAGAAATCAGAGGAATAAAAAGAAGCTTGATTGAAAAAGTAGCATGGAGCGCAATGCGACTGAAGGCCGAAACATCCCTGTGATGGGTGTCCAGCAAGAAACATCCGGTCTTTAGTAGGGGATATAATCTCCCCTGACTGCTAGGCAGGTTTCACAGCGTCTGCCCATGCTGAGAATGAGGGTGTCAATGAGTTGCTGAGGCATTGCTGCCCATTCGTCTTGCAGCGCCAATCGAAGCTCCCGAATCGTTACTGGTGGTAAGGTACGAGCTGCCAAGCGTCTGCCTAGAAAATCCCACATGCTCGATGGGATTGAGATCCGGAGATCGTGCCGGCCAATCCATACGTTCAATATCCTCACTCTCTAAGAGCTGTTCGGCAGCTACTGTGCGATGACATGGTGCATTGTCGTCCATGAAAAGGAACTGCAGACCCATAGCGCCTCTAAAAAGACGCACATATGGAAGAAGAATCTCGTTACAATAACGGGTCCCGTTGACTGAACCTGCGTCGAAGATGTGAAGGTCTGTACGACTACCAAGCATGATGCCTCCCCAAACGAGAACACCGCGACCTCCATACCTGTCCCTTTCAATGATGTTCGAGGGATGATTGCGGCTTTCCCGCTCTCTCCAGATGAGTATGCGATGAGAATCGCTACTCAAACTGAATCTGCTCTCATCTGTAAAGAGTACTCGTCCCCATTCATTGCCTCTCCAATTCCGGTGTTCCCGGCACCACAGAGAACGCCTTCTCCGATGGGCAGCGTTAAAGGTACACACCGTACAGGGCGTCGTGCAAACAGACCACCACCGTGCAGTCTTCTGGCCACGATAAAACGCGATATCGGTCGTCCAGTCGCCTGTGTCGTGTGTCTAGCGATTCCTCGCGCTGTCTGCCGCCTGTTTCTTCTGGCCTGTAAGACAATGTACCGGTCATCTGCGGGTGTGGTTCCTCGTGGACGACCACTACTGAACCCCCGGATAGCTGTTCCTGTAGTTTGAAATTGTCTCCGAAGTCGTGAAACGATGCTGTGAGCAATTCCGAACTCTGCAGCCACACTTGTCACACCGCGGCCTTCCTCCAACTTCCCAATGATTCGACCTCGGGTAAAAGCATCCAGATGTCGTCTAACAGATTGATTATTCGCCATTTCTCGCTGAGGCAGTAACTCGGTGTGATTTTAACTGCTATACGGCGTGCAATCTCTTTGCCAAAAATACTGATCTTACACCGACAACATGCTTTATACTACTCAGACACTCCCCCATTACGTCTACCTGCATATTTGCGCATGTGCTACCGTACATCACCTTACTTAATCTCCTGATTGGTCTTTCTGTCCGCTCTGTCTCTTCGTTCAGCTGATATGCTAATTTTTCGACTTCGTCCTTAGTTTTTGCACACCAGCGTATATCACTGTTTGTTGTTGGAGAATGACACAACCACCGATTTTACGGAAAAATAATACATGTTCTCGATAGGCAGCAATTCTTTCTCGGTCAAACTCAAAAATATGATCGAATAACTCTTGCATTCTTTTTCGAGGCATTCATGATTAAGTTGTTGCTGTTGGTTCCATTGAACACACTGTCTGTCTACTGGTTCAGAGCTTAAAAAACGGCCTCAAACTTTCGATATGAAACTTTAACAGATATTCAAATCTTGTGTAACTTTCATTTGTGTTTGATCTCCCTGAATTTTTCCAATTATTTTCCCCTTTAACGAAGTCCCTATAAACAAAACTATAAACTGGTATATGTACCTATCGTCGATCCCCAATTTTAAATATTTTTAGTGCTTACGTTTGCATAAAAATGCAATTTCGTGTTTAATCGTACTTAATTAACATAAATAATTGTGACTCTGAGCATTGGTTAGAATATTAATTTAGGGGCCACATTTTCTCTCACTAATCTGTAATTTTGATGACAAGTATATGTATATATATATGCAAAACGTTACGATAAATTGTTTTGGTCAGGTATTCGTCATTTCCTTTCCAAAAAACAATAGGACCATCAATAGACGAAGTATTTATACACACACACACGCTCGCACACTTATATATATATGAAAGAAATATGTATTTTATATATATATATATATATATATATATATATATATATATATATATATATATGGGAGTACGAATAAATCTTCGAATAAAAATCAGACTTTTCAGAAGGCGGGATTTTATATTGGCGAGGTGGGTTGTCTAGGGGTAAGTATTTAAGGGTGAGTGATGAATTAATTGTGAATCAAAGTCATTTAAACACAGATACTTCATTTAAGTAAAAAAGAATTTATTTAAAGTTAAAGGGAAATATTTACAAAAGGGGATATTTACAAAAAGAAAGACATGCAGGAATTAGGTTAATTGAAAGTTGAGTTATACCTTTAGAAGACGGGGAAATTACCTTTCTCATTCTTGGACGTTAGGACTGGTTGTATCGCGCAGGGCTCGAAAATGCGCTAAAAACGTGACGTGTTGAACAAGCAGTGCCTCTGCCGAAAAATTATTCAAGCCGGAGCTACGAAAGCTCACTAGACGGCGCTGCTTCGGAATGCAGTAATAAATAAAATTGAGATTAATGGTCCTCTGAAAAGGATATGACTCAACCTTTTAACAAAATGTTTCAAAGGGAAAATCCTAATATATATATATATAAATTTTTATTTTATTTTATAATTTTTTAATTTTGTTTGAAAACGATGGAATTTTTTCTTTTATATTCGCCATTGATATTTTGAAATAGAATTTTGTATTATAAGATTCGTATATTTCAATTGATTATTGTGATTGATTGTTGATGATTGTATTTGTATATTTAAATATATATATATATATATATATATATATATATATATATATATATATATATATATATATACCAGACGAATATATGAGGAAGAAATGACGAATACCAGACCAAAACAATTTATCGTAACGCAAACAACGTAAAATCACCTGAAACAGCCAAGTACCATAACCCTATAAAATGCATATTTTTCAGAAGTAGTTCATTATGTGTTTATAAAAAGTGAGTTGTATTTCAGTTATTTTTTATACAAAAACTTTCCTATCATTTTGATTTTTTTTTGTAGTGGATTTATAATTTTAAATTCCTATTATACAAAAACACATGAAAAGTATTTAAAACGTGCAAAATTAGCTCAAGTTCCTCTAAAAAACTGAAAAAAATAACTGCCACACAAAAGAAATATTCTACTCATCACAATGTAATTATTTTAACATTGACGATAATTATAACAGCCTCCCTTCAAAAGTTCTTTTCATATTCTCATTTTTAACAAAAATAAATACCTTAAAAATATCTTTAAAAAAAAGGTATTCTTATTTATGAGAATCTGTGTCCTAAACGGCTTTATAAGACTCCTGAAATAAATAAATCAGAAAAAAATTACGTGACCTTATAGTGAACAATTTGTTACTGAACATTTCTTACAAATACTTTTTCGGTGGTGAAATTTTTTAAATAATTTTAAAAATTTTATATACATATTTCTATCATGCTTGATTTTTTTTGTCGTGTCCATGGACAATCAGATAATGCCGTGAGCTCTCTGAACCGCCTCCGCAAGTCTCGGCGCATCAGCGCTGTGAAGAACCTCGCATAGCTCCGAAGCCAGTGGCACCATTCCGAGCCGTATAATATGTATGCGGAGTAAGGGCCGAACATTCTAGGATGTGGTCTGGCGTTTGTTGGGCCTCGATGCAGTTCTTGCAGGGGATATAAGTTCTAGTTTTGTCTGATGAGGTCTTCATACCTTTAAAATGGCCCGTCCTTAGTCTTGCAATTATGGATGTAAGATTTCTAGAGCAATTAAAAACGACAATGAGGGGTTTATTGTAGCGATGTGGCAGAAGTCTGTTTTATTGTACGACTTAAATGTCGTTTAAAAATATTTTAACTTTCAGTGAGATTTGGATAGCATAACGCATCTTGAATACAAGAAAAATAGAACCTTTGAAAAGTAGCAAATTCTAAGTTAACGCACCTACGAAAACAACACTACTTTACTTAAAAATAATTCATCCTTACAATTTTAATAATAAAGGATAAAATACTGCTTGTAGTATTTCTTCTTTTCTTTCTTCCTTCCTTCCTTTCTTTCTTTTTTTTTTTTCCCTTTCTTTCTTTTCTTTTTCTTTCTTTGTTTTCTTTTTTTTTTTTTTTTTTTTTTGCATTTTATGTCTAAATAAATTTTAGAATTTAGTTCAAGAGAACAATGCTAAGTCACAATATTTTGTTCTTATTTTCAGCATTTTCCAAAATCCAATCAGATTCAATCGTAAAGGGAAGATATTTTAACCCGATTGAAAAATGATTGAATACCCGAAAACAGGACTTGTCTTTATACGTTATTTTGCTTTTTAAATATTTATTATCTGTAGTAAAGAAAATATTTTCAACATTATTGTTAAGTTTGTGTTGTATTGGGAGGGAATCAATTTTTTATTTTCTTCGTTCTCTTTTCATATCATTTTCAAATGGGACGGTTTCCCTTAAATGCTTTTCAATGCAATATCATATTCATATACTTTCGATATAAAACATATTCGAACATTTTTTCATTGCATCTATAATGGCGTTTAATGAATCATTCAGTTTTAAATTTTAGTTAAAATTGGATAAGCGACACACTTTTATAAACAGTTTTACCTAGTCAAGATTGGTCTTGTGTCTTGTGAAATGTTAAAGTTTTTATTTAAAATTCATTTTATCCTTTTTTTTAAACACTACAGTATTTAAAATCTTTCCTTGCTTTTTGATACTTACGAAAAATAATTTTTTTTTGAGACTAGTGTTAACGAATTTTTTTCTATGAGAAGACTAAATATAAATTACACCGTTAGTCCAACCTGTAACATCTGGAATTGAGTAATCAATGCGATTTCTAGAATTTCAGCATGAACCTATAAAAACTAGTAGGATGTTGACAACGCAACTCTTCTATTAGTCATGGTTGTGTAGTTTCGTGTTTAAAGTTTTGGGCGTATGTAATCGAAACATTTAATTTAATGCATCACCCTCGTTTCTACTTCTTTTAATGGAATTACTACAAGATATAAACACTTGGTTTTGGAATGATTATGTCTGGTTACCACCCAACGTTACTTGGGCTGATATCAGTGACACCGGTACTGTTAACTATGCGCAATTTAGTGACCTGTATTATGCATTTAAAGTAGCTTTGGCGCTTTTGGTTGTGAGATATTTCTTGGAACAGTAAGTATTGATACCATTAATGAATACATAAAAACTCTTCCTCTTAAGGAATACATAATTTTCGTTTTCTGTGCTTAATTCGTCTTTTTATACAAAATTATATTTTTAATTTAATGATTAATCTTAAGTTTTAATATTGTGGCTTTTATTTAGTTGAACTCATTTTAAAAAATTTTCTTAAAATATTTTTTGAGCAAAATAAAAGAATCATTGACGAGAGTGATCTTGGCTTTGTAGTCATTAAAAACCATTATACTGAATCAAAGTATGTATATTTTAGTTTTCATTTAAGGAAATTTTTTTCAAACTGTTCTGTGACTAATCTGTCATTTTTGACGTTTAAGTGTATATTATTAAGAAAAAAAATGAAGTATTTTGAAATTTAATTATGTGCAATAGGCAAATTTTAAAATGTTAGTGTTCTGGTCACTAATATATGTATTTGATCATCTATCATTTATTTGGGGATAGTTAAAATATGTTCTCATCCCTTATGAAAAAGAAAAAGTATTCTCTTTAAGGTAATATTGTTCTTTTTAAATTTATGTGAAACAGTATTTTTTTCCTATCATTGTTTTAGTCATAAAATTCAATCTTAATTTTCAAGTTTTTCTACTGTGTTCCTAATTAAAGTTTAAATTACATATATAAATGATTATCTTCCATAAAAAAAAAATTTACATGAAAATCAATTATTAAAGTTATTTTGTAATATTACTGGTATACATATTTTGTAATCGCAAAGGTACATGTATTTTGTTATATATTTAAAAACTGAGATGTCCTTTTTTTTGGCAGCTAAAAGTGGTCGCCAAGGTACTTTTTTTGGAAATTTATTATTTATTTTAGAATGAATTCGATATCTCACCATGGCATTTAGATAAAAATCACCAAATCCAAAAAAAAATCATAAAATCCGAAGTGCCCCCCTCCCTACTACACTTGAGCCACTGAGATTATTTACAATGTTCACAGTGTAGTAAAAATTTATAATGTAGTTCTAATTATTTTGTTTGCTGACAGAATTTTTAATTTGAATTTAATCTCTTATTTATGTAATTAAATCATGTTGTAAAAATTACTAAAGCTGTATCATTTTCTTCAAGGTTTGTATTTTCTCCTGTTGGTTGCTATCTGGGGCTAAAACCTCGTGTCTGTAGGGAACCTGATAATAAAATTCTAGAGAAAGCCTTTTCTGAAAATGGGAAAATTGGCTACAAACAGGTAAACATTAATCCTTTAAAATTCTTACCACTTCGAACAAAGTAACGTCTAAATTTGGAAGTGCTTCAATGCTATTATTAAAGGATATATATATTGCGTAATTTTTACTTCTCAGGGCCAAAGCATTTTTTAGTACTTTTCCGTTTTGGGAGGAATACATAGATGTAAAGAACATACACTTTTCAGTGATCAAATGCTACTTATAATCTTCTCGCTCATTTAGTTGACCTGGGTTTTTCTAATCTTTTGGAATGTAAAAGGAATTGGGTGTGATGAGTCTGTTTGCAGAAATACATTACGGGTGGCAGTACTCGTGTATTATCGCAAGATTGCCAAGTCAGTGCATATGACACATGCAAAATTGAGGTTGCCAACCTGGCGAGGTATCTTGAATGTGGGCAATTGTTGCAATAATATGTTAGTACCCATGTAGCTTGTTAGTAATTATGGGCAATTAAGTACACAATTTCTTCAAAAAGCTACTATAATGTTAAATTTGATATATGTATCTTGCATGCATATCTTGAATCAAAGGTGATCTGTATGAGAGTATACCATACATTAATAATTGCAGAGTTTAGTACTAATTTGATCTAAGTGTACTACCTGAACATTATGTTTGCCTTTATTTTTTCATTTGGTACTAAATTTTCTTTAGTACCAAACTTATTAATTTATTTTTATTGTACCTTTTTTCTACATTGGTTGCTGTTGCAATATCCTGTCCTATTTTTGTAATTTCTTTTGTTGGAATAATGGATATCTTGGAAATTATAGTTATATATATACCAGGATCTTTTTTTAAAGAGTATGAGGGTTCAGCATTGAATTATTAAGAACTAAAAAGTTTAAATTTGTATTTTTTTTTTCCTAGGGGTTCAGATTTCTTTTTTTCGATCTTGGTTAAGATTTTTCTGATTTCGACCATTGGTTGGAAAATTTTTCACCCCTGGTACTCATATTTTTTTCAGAATCATTGTACGTGGAAACTGTCGGCACATTTCTTGCAAATTCACTTTTAAGACTTTTTTTTTTTAATTTTTTTAAATGGTTATAATTTTATTATTTACCCTTGCTTCATCAAGTTTGCCATATCTTTTTCTTAACTACCTGTTTTTTTTTAGTGCTAGGCATCTATCTTGGGTAAGAAACTGCTTTCTGTTCAAGGCCATGCTTTTAATCGTGTCAAATATGCTTTTAGCGAGTGGTATACTGATAACTAATTAATGTCCTGAATTATTCTTTGTATGGTTAAATTAGATTCATAAATTGATTTTATCAATGTAACAAACTAATGATTTAAAAGAATTTCCTTAGGGTTTTTCTCATGTCCTAATTTTTAGTATATATTCTGGTTTTCAGGTGGCAGGTTTGGCAAAGCAGTTGGACTGGAGCGAAAGGAAGGTAGAACGGTGGCTGAGGCGCAGAATCTCGCGTTCCAAACCATCCACTCTCAACAAGTTTACAGAAAGTGCGTAAGTGATTCCTCTTGTCTTCTATATTTTTATAGTTTACAGCTGTATTAATCTTGAATTTTTTTAAACTAAGCATATATTTAGCTAAAATCAATTGTAGAATAAATGATAGAAAAATATAATGATGTTATTGGAAAAAAAATTAATTTAAAAGTTTTTGAAATCTGATTAAAAGATGCTTTAATTTGAAACATAATTTTAATAAGTGGTGTGAGAGAGAATGTTAATTTGTGTTTTGAATTATCCACGTTAACTTTGTTTTAATTTTATAATGTATATATATATCATTGCTATTTTTGAGAAAGTTAAATTTGTAATATGAATTAACTAAGTTTTCTCTTAATTTATGAGATTGCTGTTAGTCAAAAATAAAGCTGAAAAAATTAATTACTATTGAAGTTTATCACTTACTATCAGTTATCATTAAACAAAAAAAAGTTACTGAGGTTATAAGCAAAATATAATTTAATCTGCCGAGAAAAAAAAAAGTTTCCAAATTAGTCTTAATTTTATAAAACATTTTTTTAAATGAAAAGGATGATAAAAAATAATGAACTTCTCCTATTAAGTTTCTAAATATGTTCATTTAAATTTATTTGTAGGAGAATGAACTTCAATATTCAATAGCTATTACCAAGTTTATATAAAATGTTTAAAATATTTGTATTCTCTTTTTGCACATCAAATATTTTTATTTTAAAGGTGGAGGTTTACATTTTATCTTTGTGCATTTTCCTATGGCCTTTATACTTTGTGGGATGTAAGTATTTTTTTAACTTATTCTAAAAATTCATTTTTATTTTCATTAATTTTAGCAATATAAAACATACCTAATCTGAGTATCCTTCCTTTTTTAATTTAGTTTTTAAAATGTGTTTTTAAAATTACATTAAAAAGGGAATGTTTTTATAAAGTTTATTCCTTTTTCTGCTTATTTATTCTTTTTAATCTATTTGCTGTATTTGTTGTAATATTTCAATTTCATTATAGCTTTAGATGAAGAAAAAATTATAACTGAAATTATTAAGTTCTAATTTGTATAAATTCAGAACTATAATTACATCTTTATCAGCTTAATAACCAATAAAATGTAATTATTGAATTGTAATTGTACATTAGAGGTTGTTAAATTATAGTTTCAGGTTGTAAAGTATTGTATCTTTTGACTGGTAAATTTTAAAGGTGAAGTGATGTTAGTTCAGAATGAATATATAGCTATTTTTAAACAGATTTATTTTGATATTTATGTGTAGCTTTTTCTGTGTATTATGCAGATTTTAAATTCTTAAAAAATTACAAAGTCTGACTTTGGAATTTTTTATACTTCAGTTGTAAGGATTTTTTACTGTTGGTATGTACTCGCAAATTATGCTTTTAAAAAAAATTAAACCTAATTGAGTATTTGAAATTAATTTTGATGTGTTGAGAGACAGGGAAAAAAATGTTCAAGTGTAAGTCTCTCTTTCAAACATATATAACATATGTTCTCTACAAGTAAACATAAGTATGCTTAATGGATGTATTTAAAAAAATTTTTTTGTTCTCTTTGCTAAGAGTTTGTTTATTATTTAAGATTAACAATATTATTTTAATAAATACAACTATTTAAAACTTTTATTTATTCAAGGACATTAACTACAAGATTCATAATTACTTTTGAAGTTATAATATAAAATGTTTTAATAATGTTTCTATTCTTCCATGTATAAAGCTATTTTAACTGTCCAATTTTTAAATATTAACTTTGATCATCTCCATTGTGTCTCATTGCTTTGAATTTATTTAATTTTGTCTTATAAAATTAATATTTTGAAATTCTTATATTGATCAATGTAAGAAGGGGAAATGGGCTTTTCTATTCTTTATTAATGTTTGTGAAATTAAATACGATACATTATTACAAGTTTTATTTTTTTAAAATTGATTTTTACATTTATTTTTTTAAGTGCAATTAATGAAAGAGATTAAACAGTACTTGTGTATTATGTGTATCCATAAACAATTTCATCAAATCAAAAGACATTGCCAAATGCCACAATATGAAAGTAATAGTGGAAACAATTTCCATGCATGTTTGAACATAATGATATTGTTGATGACAGCATTTGTGTAGCAGCTTCTTTTGATTTGGTAAAATTCATTATTAATTTATTCATTTGATGAAATTCTTATGATAATACAATACATTAAAACAAATTGTATAGTTTTAATTGTTTTGTTGTTTTTTTTTTGTGGAGTATTGTTTACTAGCTGCATGACCCGGCTTTGCACAGGCTTTCTCTTTCCCTCATGACGCCAGCAATTATGTGTGTGTTTGTACACATGCAACATGAGTGATTTCTAAAATTATTTCATTAAATTTCCCTTTTTCGAAATTTGTTCCACATATTTTCGATTTAAGACAGGTTTTTTCCCCCTCCCTCTAGCCCGGCATAACAGTTTTTTTAGTGTAAAATTACTGTTTCCTCTTTCCCTCCCCCTCACAGATAAAATATAGCTTCAAATTTCGATCTATGACTTTTAAAAAACAATATTGCATTAGTTAAAAAATTAATGTGAAGCAATAAAAAGAAAACGATTCTTTAGTTAGCTTAAAAATGTCTCTGAAATGTATTTTTATCCAAAATAACAGACAATGTACTTTAATTAAATAATTAATTTAGTAATGAATTAATAGAAATACTTTTAAAAACATATATATATATATGAGTTATAAAAAAAACAGTATATGGGAGAAGCGTAGATATATATTTACATGTACTGAAAAAAAAACATTCAAAAAGAAAAAAAAACTAAATGATAAAAACATTTTGATATTTTATTTTAATTTCATAGTTTTCCTTCCACTGTCATAATTACAAATTTTGTGTAATGAACGCTTAAAATAGTTAAATAATTTATATCAGGAAGTGTAATACATTAATATTACTTTTTGTTGTATTTATTTCATGTTAAAATCTTGCCACCACCTCTCCCTTCGAAATCTAGTTTTATTATGAAATAAAAACAGTGATGACACAAATGAACGGAATCAATGAAAAGCGGAGCGCGCACTGAGGTATGGCGTAGACAAAACAGAAGGGATAAAAAAGATGAATGAATGCTGTCACTGGCTTTTTTGTAAATGGCAGAATTTTTTCCTACTTTTTTGACAATTTTCGTTATATTTTGAAAACTTCTCGCAATATCTTTATAAATTTTAGCCTATGTGTTATTCTGATTTATAAGCTATATTACTGTAAAGTTTCATTAAAATCCATTCAGTTGTTTTTGCGTGAAAGACCCACAAAGATACTCGCAAACTTTCGCATTTATAATATATATTAGATGTAACAAATTTTGTAGTTGTATAATTTTTTTTTTTTTTTTGCTGAAATATGGATAAATTTAGATATTTTTTAGAAGAATTGTCTAAAAAGTGTGCTGTTAAAATCTAAAATCCTTGTTTGCTAAGCTTCATTTTGCTATTTTAATACGCATTCAGTCTCCCTCTATGAATTTTTTTTTATTGCAGTAAATAAAATGTAACTGTTTTTTCTCTTCTCTTTTAGAAACCTTGGTTGTATGACACAAATCATTGTTTCTATGATTACCCCCATCATGTAAGTATTAAATTTATTCGACTATATAAGCTTGATTTTTTTTTCTTAAATTAAAATGTTAGAACTCTTTCTGAAATAATTGAATTAGGAATTTTAAGTATTAAACTTTAATGCGAAGAGAATCGGTGTACATTCAATTGTGTTCTTTTCTAAAAAGAAAATAAATATATTAGAAAATGTTACAAACATATTAAATAGTCTTTAAGTGTTGAGTTGACATGAAATGTGATTTCAATAGTTTCCTTTAAAACTAGTTAATCATCAATTCTTTATCTGCTATTGTAATTTTTTTTTTTGCGCTATTCTTGGTATTTTTAAAGTTACATTTTAGTAAAAAAAAATTATGCTGTTTTACGTATTGTATGATTGTAATTTTAATTTATTGTGCATTTATCTTTTATTAATCAAGATATGACAATAACATTTAATTGAGTTATTGGCAACATCATTTGTTTTTAAAACATTAAAATTTGTTTTTGAAATGAGTTTGACTTAGCAGTTTTGTGCTGATTCATATCTGAATGTATCAATTCTATTTTTATTCCAATAGTTTCTAACAAGAAATACAATAAGTAGTTGAGGTTTTTTTTATTTAAATTATTGAAAGTATCTGTTTGGAAATCTATAGTTTTACCTGAATATTTTTTAAACATTTAGACTTTGCCAACCTGAAAGTTTAATGTTTAATTATTTACTAAAGATGTTCTGCATTCATAGTCTGTCAAACTAATAAAGGAAATATTTGTTTTGCATTTCATTGTATGCTAGAATTTTTTTCAAATTGTAAAGATTTATTTTTTAATTAATTTGTTCAGGAAAAATTGAGGCCTTCAATTCTAAGCATTTCTTCACTTAAATATTATTGCATTATATGAAACAAATAATAGATATAAACTTTATTTTTTGTCTTTTGTAACAATTATATTACGTTACAATTCTGCAACACTTTTTATTTTTTCATATATTTCTTTCTTTATTCAAATTATAAACAAATACAATCTCCTGTGAAAATCATTTCAAGATAAAATTATCCTTATCTCTATATAATGGTTGAATGGGTTTAAAATTTAATGGTATTTTTTTTTCCCCTTCCTTTTCAATAATGGTTGCAAAGTTAATTTTCAATGATCAAGTCTTATGTTATCCGTTTTAGTTAATGTATCAAAGATTGCACAATTAAAATGATGAAAATGATTTGTTACATAAAATGTGTGTAACTCTAAAGTAATAAAAGTACTGTTTTTTGGATGATATAAAATCATTAGTTATGAATGTATTAGAAAAATAATCAAAGAAAACTTACCTAAATCAGTTGCCTCAAGTGAGGTATTTATACCTATTTGGGTACACAAATGGATACATGAAAGAAACAGGCTAATGATCATTTGTGAGTATTTTATTATGAGTGTGAGACTCTTTTATTGGTCAATGTTTCTGGGCGGCTCAAATCGTAAATGCAATCACTTTAAAGCGCATGTACGTGACACAAGAAGCTAAGCCTTGAAGAGAGGGATACTTTTGAAAGTGAAATAAAAATACTACACATTATTCACATGAAATTCTAACTCAATGTAAGCTTGTATTTAAATTTATGGCTTTTGATTATATACTTGCTATGAGCACACATGTAATACTAGGTGTGACACACACACACACAAAAGACTGGCCCAATAAATTGTATATATATATACACACACAGAATCGGTTCTCTGTGACATTATCACCTTCAAAGTAGTTAATCAATCAGGAATGCTGAAGTTAAGGTGAAACTGGCCACATGGATAGATGAAGGGTATGACTCCATCGAAACAGTTGTTGCCAATTCCACTCTTTTTTTTTCAAGATACACACTGTCTCGTTTTTTTTTTTTTTTTTAATGTGTGTCGCACCTTGTATATTTATGGCACAACACTCGTAATTCTTTTCATTATAGAGGTGCGCATTCAAAAAAAGTTTTGAAACCACTGATTTAAATTGATTTTTCATTTTTCCTTATTAATTTGAAGTTTAACTAAGGATTTATGAATATATATAATTGTATTTAATGTCAGGTGTAAAATTTCAATTGATCTAATTTTTCTTCAACGTTTAAAATGCAAATTGTTGATTCATATGTTCTACCTAAACAAAATAAACATCAATGATAATTTAAAATTGCTATTGTGAAAATATTTCATTTTTTGTGATTATTTTGAGAGTTAATTTTGTCAAATCATTTTTTAAAGAAAATTTTAACTGAGCTTAATGTAAAATTCAATTTTTCCACTACAAGTTTAATAAAATATTCTTACTATTCAAATGTTTCAATATTTTGTAAAAGTAAAATTGATTATTGAATAATAAAAACAATTTTGTGAATTGCATATTTCTCGTTTGTTTTGCTTTGATTGTTTTCAAAATGTAAACATGTATATTTAATAGTATAGGTAATCTTCTTTTAACATCACTTTGGTAATAATCTTGCATATGGTTTTTATTTTGTTTTGGCAAATGTTTCCATTTTTCTTGATCTTTGGTTTCCGGCATTTTGATGAATTTTCTCCTTTTCTTTTTTTCCTTATGTCATGCCTAAAGTTTAAAAAAAGAGGATGCATGATTACTGTAATACCTCGACTTACGCTATTTTAAGATTTCATCAATTTGTCTTTTGTTTGCTTCAACTGACGGATCAGGAAGTCATCAAAACATTCAAAGCTTATATGAGATGCTCATTTGCACGTCTGCATGATGCTGCAAGACATAACGAGCTATCTGTTGGAGACTTTTGGATAGATGCAGGCCGAATCATCAAACAATCTTGGAATGAAGTTTCACAAAAACTTTAAATAGCATCTGTTAAATAATGTCTTTTTTTTTTTTTTTCATCACTGATATTCAGGCAAAATAAATGCCAGAGGCTGATGAAATTGGTAATGGGATTGAAGAAGTTGTCAATCTTGCTAGACAAATAAATTTAGAAGTGGATAGTGATGCTCAAGAACTGCTGGCTTCCCACAATCGGAAGCTATTAGTTGATGAGCTCATAGAGATTCAAGAGCAAGACATTGAAGAACTTGAGTTTTTAGATGCAGTTCGATCTGAAGATCAATTGACAGTGGGGAATGAGACGGAAAGCCTTAGTTTATTTGAAAAAGGGTTAAAAATTTTCGAAAATATTGATTCTAGTGAAGAGCTTACTTTTTCAACAAAACAAGGAATAAAAAAAATTATTAGCAGGCTACGAGGAAATTTTATGGAGGAAAAAGGTCTTTGAGCTGGCAGACTTTGTTAGATTTTATGAAACCTTCTGTATCAAAATAATTTCAGTTTGTGATTTTGTATTTGTGTAATCTAAGATTTTATTAAATATTTTTTTCCTACATTACTTTATTTTTCCTTTGGTCCCCCTTGGCAGTAAAAAGGAGAGCTTAAAAGATTTGACTTCAAATATGAAATTATTAATACAAGTGCATAAAAATGGTAGACACATCTTGAATAAAATCTAGATTAATTTATATAGACTGGCAAAGAAAAAAAATTACTAAAAAAGAAATCAAAAATTTGTTGCAATAAAGTTTTTACCAAAAGAAAAATAAATCTGCTTAAGAGTTGATTTTTCAAACGTAAATTAAAATTTTTTTTTTTGTTTTGTAAATAATTTTTCCTCATGTAAAACAGTTCCTTGTAAAATGAATTTGACAGAGCTGAAAGTGATACTTCTAAAATTTTAAAAATGTAATTTTCAAATATTTGAATGCAACTCATGTTTCATATTTCGGTTCACTCCTAGGAGAGCCCCCACCCTTGGCGCGAATTACTTTGGTTGGCGATAATTGCGCCGTCATGGTAACCTTGCTTTTAAATACAACATATGGCAACCTTTACTTTTTCTAGAATTTTCGTCATTTGTGGGCGCGCATTTCAAATTTCATTTTGTTGTTGGGCACCGGGTTGAAAGTATGGCTGCGCTTGTAAGTGAATACACGTTAGAATTTTTTACGTTATTGAATGCTAGAGGCAAGAAAGAATTGATTGAATGGTGTATGAAAGAAGGATTAATTGCTTCAAGTTATGAATGTCCTAAATGTAATGAGCAAATGGGATTAAATGAACGAAAGTGTTGTTTTGGGTGGATTTGAATGGAGATGTCGAAAAAAAGTTGTGAATACGCATTATGTTTGCAGAAGTATAAGAAAGAATTCGTGGTTTTCCAATAGTAAGTTAATCGGCAATAAAACGTTTTCTCCGTAATCACACCAGCCACGCAGAAGGCATGTTCGACCATTACCTCGCTGAGTATTTATGGCGGCGCTCTCGCGATCACTTACTCAGCGACGAGACTTTCCAGAATTTTTTAAAAGCAGTTGTTACACTTTACCCTCCACTTGGGAAGGATCAACAATAAGAAAGTAAGTGCTGTTGTTATATTTTTTTTTATCTTAAATGTTAAATTTCTGTATTGTTTACATGTATTTTCATTGCGCATCCATCTTATACTGCTATATTTACTTGTCACCGTTGTCGGGTTTGCTTGGCGCCATTTCGTTTTCGCTTGGCGCCATTTCGTTTTCGCTTGGCGCTTTTTCCGGTTTGGCGCCAAGGGTGGGGGCTCTCCTAGGAGTTTACCCATATTTCTTTTACAAATTTATTAATTTTTAATTGGGTGATAATTTAAATTCTATTTTAAATGAGCCCTTAAATGTTTTACTCCATCACTTGTATGCAAATACTGATTTCTAATGCTTGGCATTGTTAAGCAGATTTAAATTGATTCATTAATTTTATAAGCATTCTGGTTTATATATAAATTTGTGTCCTCATTCCTCTCTGGATTATTAAATTGAGGTAGTTTTATTTTCTCCCCAGAGTGTGACTCAAGATGTATGGTGTTACTACATGCTGGAGCTGGGCTTCTATTGGTCCCTCACTTTTTCTCAGTTCCTGGATACCAAAAGGAAGGTCAGTCAATTTTTATTGTCTTTAAGATGTCAAAAAAACAAAAAACAGAGGATTTAATTGATTTTCATGACATCAAAGTTTAATTCCTCTCTCTGTGAACATTACTATGGAAGTAAATGGAAATATATTCTTTTAAAATGAGATTTTTCACCCCATCCCACAAATACAATTTTTAATTACGCTCAAGGTGTAATTAAATATAGGCATGTGTTTGTAGTAAATATTTTTCCACTTTAAAGTTTGAAAGAGTTTGTGTGAATTTGTAATGAACTTTTTTTGTGTAAAAAAAACATAAACATTTGATTTTTAAATTACTTAAAATCTTGAAAAAAATTAGAGCAAGAATTAATATTCTTTAGCCCTAGAAACTAATTTTAGACTCTGCCTTCCAGTCTCTCCCCATCCCTCCTCCTCCTTCAGATGTTGAAGTTGTGTAAGTTGAGCAGAGTTTATAAATGTCTGTAATTATTGAATTCTTTTATCTATGCAGATTTGAAAATGAACAAGATTTTATTTATGAGTTTTATGCTTGCCATTTTATTTATTATAGAATGCGTAAAATCTTGGGGCTTTTTTTCTTATTTCATGGCAAACTTCAAAAGGTATCTTATTTTTTGTTTGCAGAGCAATCACATATGAATTTGGAATCTTTTTATCATTGCTAATTTGTGCTACTGTTTCAGTATCTGATAGAAAAATTTGCACCATGAAAATACATTAGATTATTTATATTAAATTCTTTGTGGATTGTTTTTCACTCATTCTAGCTGGCAGTTATCTCCCTTTTCACCTTGACTTTGTTGCCTCATTTTGTTATTTTCTTTGCTTCTGTTTTTATAGATATTGTCGTATTTGTCTCTTAAACTAAATATTTCACAATTTTCTATACAATTTAAACATTGTTTTTAGGACTTCATGCAGATGTTTGTGCATCACATAGTAACCATTCTGCTCTTGACTTTCTCTTGGACGTCCAACCTCTTCCGCATCGGAAGCCTGGTGCTGGTCATTCATGATTTTGCTGATGTGCCCTTGGAGGTAATGCAATTAGGAAATTACCTTTGTAGAATGAAATGTTTTTTAGATATCTATGTATGCTGTATGTGTGTAAAATTTATTTTTTCCAAAATCTTAATTTTTTTAGACTACATTTTTGAAATGTAACCAAATTTCATATTTTGTTATAGAAATACTACTACTTTGCAATATCAGACTTTCCTTAAAAATAAATCAAAAGTAAAACATATTATAAAAAAGTTTTGTAATTTAATGCTTATTCCATACATTTTTGGAACACTTTGTAAAGGCTGCCAAGATGGCAAAGTATGTGGAGAGACAACGTGTAGCTGATATGTGTTTTGCTGTGTTTACTGTGGCATGGCTTATTTCACGGCTGGGACTCTACCCATACAGGTAATTTCATGTTTTTCTTTAAATTATTCCAAACTAGTAATTATGAAACCATTTAATTTTGTACAGTTAAAGAGTAAATAAACTCAAGGATGTATGTAATTTATTTTGAAATAAATCATTTTCACACTCACAAGAATATTCGTTAATTTTCCTTCCTTGTTTAAATTACTGTTGTATTATTTTTAGTATAACATCAGAACAACACATTTTTTTTAAACTGGACATCTGACATTTGTTGGGAATCTTTTTAGTAAGTTAGTTAAATCTTTAATTATAATACACATACCCAACAAGTACATGAGTAACTTCAAATGCATAAACCTCTAAAGTAAAGAAACAAATCTTTTTTCTAAACAACCCTAAAAACAAGAAAGTAAATAGCACTTAGAAATTGTAAATTATCTTACATGAAAAATACATAATCCTATTTTGGAGAAAAGGCAAATCTGAAAAAATATTGTATTTTTCATATAAAAATTGGATTGTTATGAATGACTCATGTTAAATGCCATTTTTATTACATTCAAAATGTATCTATTATAGACAGGTTTCTCGAATATCATAAAAGCTACATTCATTTAATTGAAAAATAAGAAATAAAAGTTTAATGAAATTTTTAATAATGTCCAAAAAATATATGGAGTAAACTGTGATAATATTTCACTTCATAAGTGGTTTTAATTTATTTCTTAATGATTAAAAAACTTTTATTTACAACACTAAACTATTCCTTTGTAGGATCATCTACAGCACTCTCTATGGGGCTTTGTTCATTGTGCCCATGTTCCCAGCATATTATGTCTTCAATTCTTTACTGTGTGCTCTGCAGGTGCTGCACATAGTGTGGACTTGGATGATCGTCAAGATTGCCCTCAGAGCCCTCTCTTCCACAAATCCTGGGGTGAGTACCCATTCTTGTGATCTGGGCATTATGCATTCTTTATAAATCTTTACCATTTGGCAATCATATTTGCATTGCCAAAAACTATGCAAACATTTTTAAAATGGTCAAATTTCTTCAGCATTACTGCACACCACAAAATGATTATATTTACTTTAGTTCAATAACCTTATCGGGAGTGAAGGTAACATTTTATCATGTTTTCCTTAAACTCAATCAGTGGCATAACAGCCCATGAGGGTCGGGGGCTATTGTGCCCATCCCAGCATACATGACCATATGTCCCAAATTTGAAGCAAGACCCAAGTGTTTAAATCTTCAAGAAGCTTGGTACTTATTTATCGACCCACTGCAGTGGGGATAAAAGGCTGAGTCGACCTTACCCAGCCCGGGAATAGAACCCAGACCTGTGGTGGGGAAGCACAATATGCTACCACTCAACCACTGGGCCTGTTTTCCTTAAATACCCTATAAAATAATGAATGATACACAATATTCATCTCGGTGTTCACTAAACTCCTAGAGGAAGGAATAAAACGCTAAAACCATAGAACATCCATTCTCGCATTGCCAAAAACAAAAGTATGCTGGAGCATAGAGAACATGCATATCTGAAGAGAATATATGAAAAGAGTGAGCTCTGTTTATTTACATTACCCTTACTTGCATGATCTCCATTTCCATTTCAAAATGAAATACCAAAAATAAAAAAATTACTGCAATGAAATAAAGTCAACATTGTTTTAATCTCAAAACATCGCGCGCGCGCACTACATTTTGCAACAAGAAAAAAATACTAATCGGATGTTCCATCATAAATTTGACTGTGGGAAACTTTTTAGTAAGGAGTTTATGTACAACTCACCCATCACCAAGGTAGCCGAGTGGTATAGGTATTGGATCGTGGCTGGCTTTGTCATGAGTTCGAGCCCAGTACCACTAAAGACCCGACGTGTAGGGCAGTGATGCAGGCTAAATCTGTCGAGAGCTGAAACATCCTCCCGTTGGTGTGGTAGTTAGAAGAGGGGGTGTCCACATCACTTGACCATGGTTCAAAATTATGTCGCCAAAAGCCCTTGTGTAGCTGAAGAGTGCGACGTTAATATTCACTCGCTCGCCCATCACCACTAATATTAAATGTCAGCTTAAAATAATAGCTGAAGTCACATGGCAATGCTAGTAGAGGAGAGTATATAAAAGGTTTTGAAGGAAGGTGGGAAACCATTGCAATTGGAATGATTTATGCACCATCTAAAAGTATGATTGTTGGCTTCTGGGTCGGGGGTAGCATTTCCGAACTGTTTGCATACAGTTGCAGTAAAAGTGTGCTGTGTATGGTTAAATGTTGTTACCTAAAAGCAACACTATGGCAAATGTAACGCACCTCAGGCCATAAATAACTGGTGAATTATGGCTGTAGAAACATATAACCATTGATTGACTCACGACCAAAAATGTATCTACAATGACAATTCACAATAAACATTGCTGCTATTAGGTTCCGCATAACAGGCCTTTTCAGGCTAAAATACCAAAGGCACAATTTCGTTTCTATTATTTTTCAACACAATTCTTAGCATTAATCCTTTTACATGATAAAAGTTGATTTTACTTTTTACTTCTGTGATGTATGCACCTGTTTAAAATACATATATTGTATTTCCTACCACAATAGAGGAGCTGATGGACGTTTTAAAACTGTCGACTCACAGTTTTCATTTTGGGAAGGTGTTGTAATTTTGAGCTTGGTTTGCTACCTCAAGTATCATCCTCTCCTTGTTACTTGACCCAAGTTCAAAATTATAAGATCCATTGCCAGTATCTTTATTGTAACTTTCAATGTGATGTTAATGAACAATCAATCAATTTGTATTCTATGTCAATGAACAGGAGTCAAATCTTCTGGATGAAATTTACATTAAAAAAAAACTGGTTAGTTAATTCAATACTCTATGCTTTTAGACGTGCTTCTTAAGTGTAGTCTAGGCCACATTCAAATCTTCTATTCTCTTCAATGATGGATCAAGTTCTCTACTTTTATAAAGGTGAATCAGCAAATATTCCTGAGACTTCACTACGTAGCTAATGGCAACTTCCATATTAGTAGGGCATATTGACCCCATTACCTTTATGGCTGGAATAGACTTGATGTTATTCACATGGGATCCTTTCTAGGAGTAGCTGGCATAGTTGGTTGAATATCGATTTTGCCATAAGTTTGTATACCTGAAACTCAAATTTGAGATACAAATTTCTTATTTTTTCTTTTAATTCTTACTTTCCATGTTGTAACTTTGATTACAATCTTAAACGATCATTTTAAAACCTTTGCCAAACTAGACTGGGCCCATTACTATTAATGGACCTTTTAAACCCAAGTGTTAAATTCACTTCTAAATTTAGTGAATAACGATACTAATAGGTAAGAAAACTAAATTTTCTCTTACCTTCAAAATTTCCGGGGATGAGCCTCTTTGCCGTATATCCTCTCTGCTGGCGACGTGAAAGAGAAAATGCGCAATCTTCAAAAATGAAACTTGAAAATATTTTTTAGTTTTTTAATTATCGACACACACACACAAAACAAAACTATAAACTAACACTACGACATATGACAATTAAATTAAAAAATTAAAGAAAACATGTATCCCATAAAATGGGCCGCGAAGAGAGTTCTATCAGTCTGTACTCAGCAAATCCTTTAGTCCGTCTGGCTTGTTGCCAAAAAAAAAAAGTTCTTTTCAATGAATTTCTGGGAGTGGTCGTGGACGGATTGATCGGAATATGACATCCTCCCATCTTTGAGTTGTTAAGGTTGACAACTCAAAAATTTCTAAAGTTCAAGTCTCTTAGGAGGTCTTAGAGTTCGTCCTCGTCGAGAAGTAGAAATTTCTTGGTTCTTTTGATCCTTTTGAATTCGTTCACGAAAGTCACTTGCCTCAGGAAGATTGACTTCTAGAGGGTAAAGTTTCTGGATTGGTCTGATGAAGTTGCCAGAAGGTGTTTTTACCTCTACTACGCGAATTCTACCATCTTTTCCTGGAAAAGATTTTATTATCTTTGCCATTGGCCAATTGATTCTTTTAACATCATTATCTCCGATTAGCACGATATCTCCATCTTTAACCGATGCTTCTTTGCGGACCTTTGAATAGTCTTTTAGCAAACCCAAATATTCATTTCGGAATCTGTTTCTTAAGTCTTTGCATATCTTCACTCGGTAAATAAATCTTCTCTCTAATTTCTTGGAATCTATCATATCAAAATCAGGAACTCCAATTTCGCGAATTTCTTGAAGGAACATGGCTGGAGTTAGGGCAACTAAATCTTTAGGATCTTCTGAAAGGTAAGTAATGGGTCTGGAATTAATTATGCTTTCTGCGTCACATAATAAGGTGTTTAGTTCTTCATTTAAGCTTGCTTTTCCAAGAACTTTTCTAAGTACGTTCTTCAACATTCCCACTAGTCGTTCCCAAAATCCTCCCCACCAAGGGGCTGATGGAGGGCTGAATTTCCACTGAATTTTTATCTTAAGAGCGAAATCTTGAATCTTATCCCAATCAATAGAATTTAGAGCGTTGAATGTGCCGACAAAATTTTTTCCATTATCGGAATAAATCGTAGTAGGGCGACCTCTTCTCGCGATGAACCGGCGGAAAGCTAAGATGAAACTATCGGTCGACAAAGAAGTGATTAACTCCAGGTGGACTGCTCTATAGATCGCACATGTAAATAAAACAATCCAACATTTCTTGTTTTCCTTTAAAAAAGTGGACCACATGGGTCAACTCCGCAAACTTCAAAATAGCCGTGTCTCTCACTCGATCTTCTGGAAGAGGAATACTGACTGTTTCTAAAGGGCGAGCCGAAAACCTCTTGCAAGTTATGCAACTTCTTACTACCTGACGAATCGTTTTTCTACTCTTGATTATCCAATAACTTTCTCTGATGTTTGACATTAACGTCTGAGTACCAGCATGCTCAAGTTCTATGTGTTTTTCCATAATCAGTTTTTAACTAACTGATGTGTATTCGGTAGTAATATCGGATATCTGAAGGTTTCTAGGTCTTTCCTACAGGAAACTCTGGTTTCAACTCTAATCAATCCATCGTCCCTTTCATTGTGTTCAATTTAATCTGTTTTTCTTCAGCTAAAGTCTCTAGTTGAATTTCTTTCAAAATAACTTTTTCTGCTTCATAGAGTTCAGCAACTTCTAATTTTCCTTTTTTGGGATCGATCCGATTTTTCTTCAAGTTGTTACAAAATCGTAACACGTATGCCATGATTCGAACAATTTTTCCAAAAGATGATACGTCATTGAAGAATTTAAATTTGTTTGTCTCCGAATTGGTGGCGGAAGTGACTGTCTTTCTTTTTCAGCGTTAACGATTTCAAAGTCAGGATAAATTTCTTTGATCGGCCAGTCTTTTGGAGGACCTCTGAGCCAATCAGGGCCTTCCCACCATTTTGATTTTGCCAAAACATCCACGCTGCATCCTCGAGAGGGAAGGTCTGCTGGATTTTTCGATCCCGGAACGTAGTACCAATCATCCGGATTTGAGAGGTTCCGTATTTCCTTGACTCTGTTTGATACAAAAACAGCCCAGTTCTCCGATTTCTTTATCCAATAGAGAGCGTTAGTTGAATCTGACCAATAAAAAACTGGTAAAGATGGAAGTTTTAGATCTTCTTTCACAGTACGGGCAAGCCTTGCCCCAATTGTGCAAGCAAGGAGTTCGAGTCTGGGTATTGAAATGGATTTCAGTGGAGCTACTCTAGATCGGGCTTGTACAAGTTGACATGAGGCTGAATTTTCATTTTCGCTTCTAAGAAATATACAAGTAGCATAAGCTGCTTTACTGGTGTCGCAGAACACGTGCAGACTTAAATTTTGCGAAGTCTCAGGATCTTCTATCATGCACCTTGGAACAGCAATAGCTTTCAAGCGATCGAGCTGATCTTTCCATTTTTGGAATTTTTTCCAAATAGATGCCGGTAGTTCGCTATCCCACTTGACTTTGAGTGTCCAACACTCTTGCAGCATTATTTTCGGTATTAAAGTTACCGGACAAGTAAAACCAATAGGGTCAAATATCTTATGTACCAGCGATAATATTTTTCTTTTTGTTAGGATTTCATTTTTAGATTCGTGAACTTTTATGTCCACAGAGAGTAAATCTTGATCTAAGTCCCATTTTAGCCCTAAGACAGGGACGCTGCGTCTTTCTGTAGGAACGGTGTTTTCTGTTTGTGGGTCAAGATTATTATGCTCCCATCCTCTTAGTTCGAATTAACCTTCTTCCAAAATTTCTTGAGATTCAACGATCAGTTTATCCAGCTTTTCTTTACTGTTGACACTACATACTAAATTATCCACATAAAATGACTCTTAAGAGGGTGAGCGCAGTTTCTTTGTAGTAGTCAGGGGCATTCTTTAAGTGAAATTCTATTGTGGCTCCTAAAAGGAATGGGCTTGAAGATATCCCAAATACTACTCTATTGTGTTGGTAAACAGTTATATTATCGTTTTTTCCCTTTTCCCGCCAAAGAAATCTTAGAAAAGGTCTATCTCGTTCTTGTAACCCAATTTGCAAAAATGCCTTTTTTATATCGGCAATCACCCCAAATTTGCCGAATCGAAACCTATTTATCAAAGAAGGTATGAGTTCGATAAGATTTGGACCTTTTTCCAAACAGTCATTGATCGATGGGGAATTTTTCTCTTTTTGCCGACCCGTCGAAAACAGGGCGAACTTTAGTAGTTGAATTTTCTTTGAATACCGGCCTGTGCGGCAAATAGTGTTCTTCGTCTATTTCTTGATGAGATTCAACCTTTTCAATTATATCTTCATTCTCCCACTCATTAAACACTTCCTCGTAATCGCTAATTTTCCAACCTTTTCTAATGATTTGACGCAATTCGCGAGTCTTTTTTCAGCTATCTTTCTGCAACTAGTAAGAGGGGGTGATCTTTTATCCACGGCAAATTTACCATGTATCAGCCTTCATGATCCCTTTTAACATTTTCAAGAAAATGCAATTTAGCGGCTTCTTCTAATTCCCTTTTGGACTGATTTTCCCCTAAATCTTTAATACCTATTGTGTCCAATCGCCATAATTCTGATATATCCAAATCGCTAACATGGAGAGAAAGCAATGTTTCACACCTACGAGTATTTTCCCCAGATTCTCCCATCAGCGTCCAGCCTAAACGTGTATGTATGGCGACTAGATTCTCAGTTATTTGTTTGATTTCACCCGTGAGTAATCTTCCTGCAAAGTCAGCCCCAATTAACATATGTATTTCATTCGGATCATTTTTTCGTACAAGCACATATTTTCATTAAAACAAATATCACTTGCCAAAATACCAGAGTTTTTAATTTTATTGATAATCTTAGGGTTACTGATTTTTGGAATAGATACACAAATTTTTTCTTGATCCATAACATCTAAATAAAAAGAGAAACTCTTATCTATATTATTCATTTACGTGGTATTTTTTGTGATCTTCCCTTTTTTCAATGCCGCCAAATAATCCATGAATAATTGTATCTTCCCCTGTACACTCTAAATTAAAGGTAACAGCCAAGAATTTACTTAGGTAAGATTTTACAGACCCACTATCTATTAGCACTCTAACGTAATAATCTGATTTATTTACATTAATACACACAACCAGAGTTTGCAAAAACACTTGTTTCATAAATGATTTATTTACAAGTAAGCTACTACTAATTTCATCATTAAGCATATTACTGTCTGAAGATTTATGATCAGCAGTTTTTATTTCAGTAGCATAACATAAAATATCACAATGAAATTTCTTACAATTTTTACAAGTTATTCGCTTTTGTGAACTTTTTTTGATGCATTTAAAGCAAAAACCATGTTTCATTAAAATTTCTTTTGGACAATTTAACGAAAAACAAATTGAGAGAAATGCATGATAAAGTTTTGTCTTTCTTTTCAACTGTCAATAATTCAGCAGCAGTGAATACATTTTTTTCTTTTTTATTGCTTGATACCGGATATGTGAATCGCCGCGGCGGCGGCTGCTCTCGGAGAGAACATTTGTTTGTCTTTGAGGCCGAGTGTATTTCAGAGTGAGTCATGATTTTTGAGCGTTCTGTCGCATTTAATCTTTCAATTAAAAACTGTAACAACTGATCTAAATCATATTCAGAATCACCAGTCAATTTGTTGAATTCAAAAATTAAATTAGGGGTAGTAATTTTATCAACATAGGCGTTAGAATATTACCGTAAGTTTCAGAATTAATTCCCAGAGATTTTAAACTTCTGATTTCGCTTTGTACTTGATCAAAAAAATTCTGAATAACACAGGGTCTCTTGCATTCTTTAAAGGGGGATTCGAAATAAATTGTTCATATGGGTATTAATTAAAATATTCTTTTTCCAAAACGGGATATCAATATTTCTATGGCAGCATCATAATTTTCGGGTGTTATAGACAAACCATCTATTGAATTAAGGGCAGATCCTTTCAAATATGTTCTCAAATAATTAAACTTAGTAATTTTGTCTAGGGATTCATTTTTATGTATCGCGGTTTCGAATGTATTCCAAAAGGTGAGCCATTGAGAATTATCTCCATAAAAATGATTAATTGTCAGCTTCGGTAATTTAACATTAGCTTTTCTGGAACGAAATTCTGAGTTAACACTTCAGGTGCTACTTTCGATGTTGTGGAAATTTCCGTTGAATTGTTTTTTGATAGCTCCCGTATTTTCTTTCCTGCTCGAAATGTCCATGTTATTATTTTGTCTTGGTATTCTGTAGAGCTTTTTAGTTCATTATCTAGCTCCGTAATATCGACGGCATTTTCTATTTCAGTGTTTATAGCGTTTAGATCCTCAGAATAAATTTTAATGTGTTCTAAAAGTTCTTCCAAAGCATCTACAGAAACTTCAGGTTTATTGATTTCGGTTTCTATATTTTTCACAGTTTTTGTGATGGTCGTTCTTACACTTGCACGTTTCTTTTTTAATTTATTCATAGCGTCGTCAGCCATTGTGTGTGTGTATTTCTCTTTTTCTTTTATGAAAATCAAAATATTAGGAAAATAACATATCACATAGCAAATAGTTCAAAAATCAAAGAGCTCAAAAATCCCGGCAGGGATGCCAGATGTTAAATTCACTTCTAAATTTAGTGAATAACGATACTAATAGGTAAGAAAACTAAATTTTCTCTTACCTTCAAAATTTCCGGGGATGAGCCTCTTTGCCGTATATCCTCTCTGCTGGCGACGTGAAAGAGAAAATGCGCAATCTTCAAAAATGAAACTTGAAAATATTTTTTAGTTTTTTAATTATCGACACACACACACAAAACAAAACTATAAACTAACACTACGACATATGACAATTAAATTAAAAAATTAAAGAAAACATGTATCCCATAAAATGGTCCGCGAAGAGAGTTCTATCAGTCTGTACTCAGCAAATCCTTTAGTCCGTCTGGCTTGTTGCCAAAAAAAAAAGTTCTTTTCAATGAATTTCTGGGAGTGGTCGTGGACGGATTGATCGGAATATGACACCAAGGTACAACCTAAAGCAAAGTAGGAAACACTTTTCTTAGAATTAAACCTTTTATTTCAGTTAAAAATTAAACTTTCTGTTCATTTTCAGCTATAAAGAATGCAGGGAGCAACTTGTACGTATTTAAAATCTATGTATAAAAATGTAAAAGTACGGTTGTTCAAAACCACAAATCTCCGAAAATTCGCTGATTGCTTAGAAATTTCGATGCAATGTTGTATTTGAATCCATTATTGTTTTTATAAACTTTTTTCGGAGTTTCCTCTAGATTTTTCTTTAAAAAATTTTAAGCAACTTTTCCATAATTCTGGTAATTGTCATATGTCATTTATCTTATATCATTTGCTTTATACGGTTTTTTGACATTAGTTACATATTTTTACTATAGTTATATTTTTTAATTACTATATTTATCCATTTATTCTTTGTGGAAGAATCCAAGAAATTTTTGTGAATAAAACTTCATCAAAAAATTATTCTTTTAATAGCTTCATTTTACTTTTGGTAATATGGTGTGTTTATAGTTCTGTTTTAGCACTTTGAATATAGTTCAATAAAAATTAAACCTGTTTAATGTTTTTCAATAATTCTAAGCCAAATTTTAGTTTATCTGTTGCTGACAGTTTTCAACTGAAGTCAATGTTAGTATTATAGTTTATTCAATTCCAACTGTTAGTTCACTCTCTCCCTATATACATATATGTCAGGCCCCAGGCCTGCTGGTAAAATAAGGAGGGCATCATCTCTAAAATAACTTTATTGCTCTTCACAAACATGAAATCAAACATGGCGGCCTTTTGGCACGCAACCGGATGAAACAATAGACAACATCTCGGCAAGGAGTTGCAAGCTAATCTTTTTCGAGTATGCTCGCTCTACCTTTAAATAGGCTTATTTCCCCACGTGATGGTAAGGAATTTGCTCATTTTTATTTATTACTTACTTAATTTTGAAGATAAACTTTCAAAACCTGACATATATTTATATATATATAGCTTGTTCAAATTTTCAATCGTTAATAAAATACCTTCTAATTCATCCTTTCAAGTTCAAATAATTTTTTTTAAACTTGTAGTAGATGACACTTGATGTTAATACAATTTTTTCAGATATTAATTATATTAAATTAATTACCGGTTTTTGACACCAACTTAGATTCGTCTGCATTGTTGTAACTGTGAAAACAATGACAGAAGTTGGCATCGAAAACCAGTTTTTCAGCCAGACTGGGTGAGCATTGTTACCACAATGAAGAAAAATCATGGTCTTTTTTCAGTTCTCTTTCCCTATATATATGTATCTTGTTCAAATTTTCAATCATTAATAAAAAACTCTATTTGAAGTAGGAATTTATATTACTTGTTTTCTTATGGTGTATTTATCATGCAGGTGAAGGATCTACGCAGTGACAGTGAAGTGAGTTCTGAGAGCAACACTGAAAACGAAGCCAAAGACCTCTCTAGTCCGGACACCAAGTGCTCTTCGGGAAGAACTTCCTGATTTCAAAATGTTGAAACCACCACCCCAATTTCATTCCGCCACAACTGGCCATTCCAAAGACTCTGGGCTGCTACGGGGATCAAATAATTTAATTTGTTTTAGGCATTGCATGTGTGGACAAGTTTATTTGTTTGTTCATATTAACAGCGATGAATTACGATGCTTCTAAATATGTTGTAGTGTCGTGGGTGATTGTGTCTTCATGATCAAAAGTTTCTTTTAAAGACAATGTATGTATGTAAGAATGTACTGTCATTTCAAAATAAATTATTTTTATATTTTATAATTTCAAAATTGATGTACAGGCATATATAATTTTTAAAAAATATCACACAATAGCAATAATATAATTTATAAACAAAAAAAGTATGCAAGGTAGGAGTTATTATATTACATGCTATGTGTTTCTTATAAAGCTTTAGTAAAACAAACTTCTAAGGAATAATTTATCATTTAAAAATGCAATTTTTTTCCTTGTTAGTAACAAATAAAATTTAAAAAGCTATTTTTGATCCTAAGGGTAGCATTATTTGTACTTGCAGTCCAAGTAAAATAAAAAACTATTTTGATTTAATGTATGTTGCATCCCTATTGTAGAATTTTTTTCATGTATAAATTTACAATTTTTTCGATTGTATTCCACAATCACCCATGAATGGTATCCAAAGAAATTTATGTGATGCTTCAAAAAGTCAGGTATTTGAAGCTTTTTTTATTTAGATTATATTGTTAGAGTAATTTGTATATTTAATCTCAATCCATAGAACTCATTTCAGCTGAAGCTGGGCTTTAAATGAATTCTAAGGAATGAGGTTTGTTTTGATCTACCTACACTTTCAATTTTTGTTGCTACTTAAAGCTTTTAGTAGTGTCTGGTCATATTCTCTAAAGTTAGATTTTTGCTTTGCATTCCATATCCATGTTGGGGGGAGAAGTACTTAGAATGTCATTGAAAATTGTACACTTTCCTTCTGTGGTTAAAGCTTTTTAGATAGATTAATAAATTGTATTATGTACTTGATTAACTTATTAAACTTTATTTTAGAGGTATGTACTGTTTATATAAATATCAGTCTTATGTGCTTTTCATTTATTGTTGCCTATATTTAAAAGAGCAGTATCTCTATTTTTTTTATGTGAGAAGGTATATAAAAACTAATAGAGCTTGTGAAATGCTTTTTCTATATTTAAAAACCTGGGACTTGTTATTAGAGAGAAATTTGAAAAAGCCTATTAAAACTTGAGTTCAAAATTCCATATTTTGGGGGTTATTTCTCAAGTTTTGGGACTTTATAGCATTTCTTTTTCCTGGTACCAATTTAAAATCCAACATTTTTTGTGAGGTAAATAAGCTACATTTGGTATATTTTTCCAATATAGAATTAAAAACTTATATTCAGGATTGACGTTGCAGAAAGTGTTGAATCTAATTTTGCTCCATGTTGGCATTTGATTTAACCACAAACACAGCTTACTCAGGAAAACTGTAATTGTTTTTGCACTTACTACTATTTTCAGATTTCCAATGGATACTAAAGTCTGTTCTCATCCTACAAGCTTTGGTACTTAGATTTTGAATATGATAGCACAATAAATTTATATCGTGTTTGCTTGCGAAATGTTGACTTGTGACATTGGAGTAATTCGCAAACGAAAATGAGAAGTTAGAAAATTAGTTAAAATGTTTAGCATTAATCTTCTAAAAAATACTATTACTAAATTTTTATCCCTGAGCTGTTCAAATATTTCTAGAAATGCTTATTTTAATCCATTGATTGTGAGGTATTTTTTTAGAATACCTCTATTAAAATTGAGAAGTTATCTTAACTTGGAATTGAATGAGGAACTAGAAATCTCTTCTAAGGTTTGTCTTAACAATTAAGATCTTTCCTGTTTCTTTCTGTAGTACAAATTACTCTCATCGAAATAAAACCACCAGAATCTGATCCGCTGAAAAGGCATTTTGGTAATGTTTCAAACATTACCGTAACATCGCGTGCCTTCACATTTTCATAATGTGGCCATAGCTTATTCTTGTATTCACAACTGTTGCAAAATGGTAAACTGTTTGAGAGTATATATATTAGCGTTGATCATGCGATGTAGATACGAGTCTTTAGTGCTGTTTCATAGATCTATTTTTACTGCCATTACTTTCCCTATACCTTTGTTACATTGGACAAATGTGCATGCCCAATTTCTCATTGAATACATATTTGATTTCTCACCTATTTAAGAATGGATATGTATGTCAACTTGTCCATGGGCATCTTATGCAAGTTAATATTATTCTAGTTCTCCATTCCAAAGGAGATGCTTTCTAAATTAGATTTTAACTTGTTCAATTGTTGCATATAAGATTTATATATATCATTAAAACATAGCACTTTTCGTTTGTAAATCAACATCTAGTCTGTGGTAACCTTGCAAAATAAATTGAAATTCTCAGTACTGTTGTGTTTATTTCAAATAAAAATACATGACACTATACAAATGAAAACAATTTGTTTTTATAATTTATTTTCATCGCAATATTACAAATTTAGAATCTTAATTTCTGGAAAAACCAACGGCTCTTGCCAGTCTTGTACCTGTAAGTAAAATAATTTTTTTTTAAACTACTGAAATATCTCTAAAAAAAAATTCATACACAACTGAATGGGTAGCTAAGTTTAAAAGCAATAATTGCCTTGTTATCTTAAGAGACTTCTCTCTATATAAAGGAAATTATACGCAAGATTTTGAATATAATTTTTTTAAAGTTATTTCAACAGGCTTTTTGCTAAAACTTCAAATATATTAGAATAAATCCATTTATAATTTGGATCCTCAAGAAACAGTATTAAGATTTTTTATACAAATATATATATATAAAAAAAAAGTTCTTTGGATTAATGTTTAACTTTTGAAAAATGTATTCTATGTTTTTTCCCTCCCAAAATTCTCTCATTAAAATAGTTATATACCTTTAACGAATTCAGTTTAAAGAAGCCAAGATTTTAAATATTTTACTGGGAAATTAATTTTGTCTAGCAAGCAGTCAACTTTTATAGTTTTAAATATAGTGGGATAACTTAAGTATATAAAAATCTACTACATAAAGAATTTCTTTTCTATGACACTGTTCCAAACAATTAAGATAAGACATCCCCTTCTACTTTTAAAGAAAAAAAATCACTCTTTCAAGCAATTTGTATAGAGAACACACAAAAAAGAAAATTCTCATAATTAAGGCTATTTTTGCCATATGTACGACAAAAAATTTAACACAGCACATTTTTGGACAAAAAAAATTGCCTTAATTGCAATAAAAATTTGTGACGTACCTCATGCATTTGTTTATAATAAGTGTTTTTAAAATCTCAATATTTCATAAATAATTAGTTTTTCCTTTTAACATGTAAAGGGATGGCTCATTGAGCATTAAAGGTATATGAAGAAAAAAAGTGTGTCGACTCGGGATAAAAATGAGTAGCATGAAAAAATAGTCCAAATTTAGGTTCTATTTCACAATAGCAGTAGACAGCCTTGAGAATACAGATTCTGGACAATAGGATTTATACTATCAATAAAACTTAACAAAACATCTTACTAATTATTTACAAGCATACCTTTCTTCGAACTTAGCTTTGACATCTCTTCTGGCCTTTCTCCTCTTAGCAGGATCTTTCAAGACCTCTTTGTTAACTATACTTTTATCAAATGCTATGTCTACCATATACCTAAAATATACAAATTCAGTTCAAAGCTATTTAAGTTTACCAAATTTAAATATAATTATCTCTACATAAGATTGTTTACAGATAAAATAAGTAATAAAGTTTCAGTTAACAGAGCCACTCTTTTCCTACATGAGCAATAGAAATCAGACAAATAAACTAGTATATCTTTCTCTCAGGCAATTACAGCATTCACAATTTTCACTACTTGTTGAAATAAAAAGTGCATTTTGTATGGTAGTAAATAAATACTACACATTTAAACAATTTATAAAAACAAATAGCATTTTTTTAAAGTTGATTGAATATTAACGTCGCACTGTTCAGCTACACACTAGGGCTTTTGGCGATCGACCACGTAATATTGAACCATGGTCAAGTGACGTGGACGACAGCTGAGCTGGCACCCTTTCTCCTAACTTTCACACCACACCAACGGGAGGACGTTTCAGCTCTCGACAGATTTAACATGCATCGCTCCCCTACACGGCGGGTCTTCAGCAGTTCTTGGGTCGAACTCGTTACACACTGCCCACGCGTTCGTTATCTTGACCACTAGGCTACCGCAGCCTTTTTTTTAAAGTGGTAAATTTAAAGAGATTCACTTGTCTGCAACTTTTCAACATTTAAATTTTATCAAGTGCTACAAAAGTAAATTATTAATTGCAGTTTGAGTAAATTTAATGTAACAGATGACTTAAATGAACAAGATCTAACAGAATACAATTATATTCTGTATACAAAGTAAAATAAAATTTCATTATAAGCCTTTGCAGTGCGAGTCAAAAGAAGTAACTCATTCAGAATTGGCTGAAAAACGATTTTTTACTTTTAAATGAGATTAACCCCTAATTGCTGTGGCCATATATGTACACACATTTCCAAATTACAAACCTTCGTACTGTGACGCTATCAGTAAAACTATCCTGAAGGATTTGGAGTGCAATATAATGAGCTGGACAATGTTTGGGATGGGGTTAACTTATTTGTGCTTCTCCCCATACATCACATAACTATGTGTACCTGTGTGAAAATGGCAGCACTGGAGAACAAATACAACTTTTCCTCAGAAGTTGTCAGCAATGAAAAATTAAAAGATTTTAATTTCCCTCTAAATGACTAAGATGCTCATTAAAAATACTAATTGAGGTAACTGGGACCATAAAACGCTCAAATTCTGTATTCTTTTATTTTGCTTTTGGGACAGACATTTCAAGCAAATTCTTAAAGAAGCAACAGTTTAAATTTTATGAGCATTTTTACTAAAAAAAAAAACTTCCAGGAACTTTTACATTATAACGATTTATAAAACCTTATATAGATTAAGGTAAATGTACAGCAGATATAGTAACATACAAGAAAGTAACGACTTTATAGCAAAAATGTTTTTATGAAACAAATTACACAATAAAATCTGACGTATAACATACATATCTTTTTAGCACACGCTCTTATATAAATTTTACAAATCCTAAAATGTAAATGTGCAATGTCATCTCATATTTCAAGTTATTATTCCTATAACTTTAGAAAAAGAGACCTACAGCCCTTTAAGTTAATAAGGAATATATTTTCTTTTCCAATGGAATCCACAATGAAATTTCAAACTATAAAAAGGCCACTTTGAGTTAAAGGACATTTTGCAGAATTAAAGCAGCCATAACAGGACATAATTTGTAGTTGTAGCATCATTGCCTTCACTTGCTGCACTAAAAGGACCTCATTTTATACATTTAATCGTAAGACTTTGACTAGAAGCAAGTTCATTAATCAGAGCAAATGTTTCAGTTCTTACACATCCATACTACTTCGCAATATCACACTTGGGAAACATTTTTTAAAAGGGTACCAGCAAAGCAAAAGACTCAGCTGTAGTCAAAGGCACATTACACTTTACAAGATATACAGTACTTTAGTCCTTATTACATTTGAACAGGTCCTTGAAAGAAAAACTATACAACTTAGAAACAGCTACTTGATTTACAATTCGTGACAAACTATGGGAATTTTCCCATGGTCCATTGCAAAATGCACACACCCTTCCTTGAGATACAGTAATACTATCAAATTTTTTTATGAAATATTTTTTATACATTTCAAAGAAAATTTTGCTTGACATTGTAGTGAACAAAACAAACAAAAATTATTTAACAAAATGAAGTGCAGGAAAGGCAATTACACAATAAGAACAAAATGTATTTTGTCATTAAATATTAACTAAGTAAAAATGTGCTCCCCACAATGTAGGAATCATTGTTTTGAATTGTAATCTACCTTTCTCCTTTTCTTACCTTGTGGGCATCAGGTGACTGTAATTCAGAACTTTAATGAATGGCTTGATCTTGCTCCTTTTTTCAATTTTCTTTTTGCCCATACGTCGTGTCACTCGTCGAGGATGGCGATCAATTCCTGCTACAAGAGCATGGCCATAGGGCTTGTCCGATGTACCCTCATCATTGTTCTGCAAAAAAGGGGACACTTTAATGTATTGTAATCAATTTCACAACATTTTGGAAATTCACATAAATGCAAAAAGATGACTTAAATTTTAAATGTAACTGGGAACAAAAAAAAGTTAGTATCAAAATATTAGATTTAACAATCAACCAACTCATGTCAAAATATGTGAAAGCTTCACTAAGATTTAATAAACTGACAATAATCTTTTACATAGCAAAAATATTTTTTAAAATAAAAATAACTTGGTTAGCTTCAACTTAAAATCTTTTTTAAAAAATGATGGGCAGAATTTATTATATCAAGGTTTTTCAAGAAATTAACCCTTTAATACTCAACAGCACTAAGTCTTTTATTTAAATATAGTTTATAATTAAAAACAAAATGACTTACACACTTAATATGGTCCTAGAATAAACAAAATTTTATCTTCATATTTTATACTAAGTTGTGCTAAATCACTGTTAACCAACTGATTAACTTTATTATCTTGCTCCATTTCAGCCCTAGAATTAATCTTGGATGACTAACTTTTAAAAGAAAAATGATTACCTAAAATAAATATGTAAGCCGGAAAATGAGCAGGTGTAAAAATTCAGAGGCATACCAAATATAGCAAATTTATTAGGTAACAATTTCCTTTTGGCAGTGTGTTTATTACAGTAAGCCTAAAACGTGATTTGTGGAATACTTCTACATGTCTTGTGTTCTCTGTACATTACAGTCTATTCTTTATTTTAAAGGAGAAAATGCTTTTTAAAATACACCCACTTATTCTTTAAAACATTTGTATTTGCTAAATAATAATTGAATTTTCCAAAATTTGATTGGTATTCTATTGCTCATTCTGAAAACCAGGATTTTTACATGTATAATTTGGAAAATAATGAAAAATCCATATACAGCAGTGGTGTGGCTTAAAGTTCAATTTTATGCATTAGAATGATTAGGTTTGCAAGGATCAAATTTGTTTGACAATGGTTTTATTTGGGAGTGGGACAAATGTGCATCATAGAGAAAAAGAATAAACCCTCCAAGCGTTCCACACGGAAAATTCTGTCATTGTAAAGATGCTTCGAAAATGCACTGCACCCGGTTTTTTTTTTTGCCTTCAAGTAACATTCTCAAAAGCAGTTGAGCCGTACTTTTTGAGAGAGAAATCCTTTCCCCTTTTAAAGGTTTAACATCTTGAAAGATAATTAGGGACGGTAGAAGCCACACAGCAGGACACTGATAGGAAGTTTTATGGCTCGCAGGGAACCCTGTGTTTTGACCCTGGAGTAATCCTAAAAAATAGGGGGGAAATTTCTCTAGACCCCAGGAAGTGCTTGTTAGCTTGTATTTTAAGTTTTGAAAAGTCTCAACGCATAAGTAAAATATGTTACAATTCCCTTTTGGTTTCACATTAATTTGAAACTGGAACAAGTTGGGGCGTGTCAGAGCAATCTGCTAATTTCTATAGTTAAGACAAATTACCTCTTTAAGTATATTCTTTCGCTTCATTTTTCTTATCTTAATCAATGCTTTCAGTTTTTGAAACATGATTTCATTATAAGATGCCAACAAAAAAAAATTAACAAAACACCAAACACTTTAAAATTTGAAACCTTTTCAACCACTAAAAATGAATTAATTTAAACTTAAAATAATTTGAAACATTTTCTTACACATTGACAAAAATAATAATGAGAAAAAAAACTAATTAAGATCTCATAGTTTTTTTTAGATTTAAAAGCAATTATATTTGAATTTTAAGTTTACATCAAAGACAGCATGAATAAAGATTTTCCCACATTTTTTTTTTATAACTTGAAAGTTTGAATAAATGGTAATCAAAAATATACGGAAACATTTACAGTAGACATTTATGCATATAAATAAACATAAAAATCAATTTTAAATTCGAGCTATTCAAAAACATTCGAATTATTATTCAAAAATATCTATTTAAGCAAAATACCTCAACATTTATCTTTTCTTAAAGGCTAACTGAATAAGTAATTAAAATCTGGATATTTTTCGAAATCTCGACCGTATAAAGGTAGAAATTTTATGTTAGAAATTCCATTTGAGATTTCGAAAAAAAGTATCGCGCAGTTAAAAATTATTTACCATAAGCTCTTGCAATTCTTTGAGCATAATATAAATTTCAAATTTTATTATGTAGCTTCTTTAGTATTTTTTAATAATTTTGAAAATTTCATACAATTCAGTTGAAAACTGCATGCTAAGAGCAAAAAATATACTAAAAAAAATCTGACGAATATACAATAAAGTTTCACATAGAAGCAAAACTGAGAAGCTAAAGCGTAGGAATGAAAAATTTTGAGTATATCTGAAGTAGTTTTCGAAATATTTATTTTAAAGTTCAGAAAATTTGTGTGTTATGTTATACTCAATATTAATTAAATGGTTAAAACAATATGTTAATAAGTCATGTAATTGTTTGACGACACATTCATATACTAATAAAATTATAATGGTCATTGATGCGAATGTCGAGAATTTTATGTAATTTTACATTCAGACATTAAGATATTGATTTAGAAAATATAAAACGATCTAAAATACATGAAAAATGCAGTCTGCTATAAAATGATCTTCACAAACAAAATCCGGCATTTTCACTTACTATGGCAGAGCCGGCTTAGTCAGGGGAATATCTGGAAAAACAAAGAGGGACGCGCGGTTTTGATGGATGCCGCTCTAGCTTTTAAAGTTCCCAGGAAAAAAAATATATAAATTACAAATACAAAAATAAGTCTCGTAACTTTTCATACATTTTTATAACAACGAATTATGGAATTGGCTTCCAATACATTGTTGTGTTTGACAATATCTAAGGTAACCAACCCTACTTTAGATAGATTTGTACTACTTTTTTGTAACCGTATTCCTTTTAAAATTAATTTGTGCAGCCAAAACACACCTTTTGCACTCTTAAAAATTTATGTAAACTATAACGGTTAATTTTAACTCCACTCATTTGCAATTAAACATTTTTCTTTCAATTACATTTATTTCAGAAGGAACTTTGATTTTTCAAATGTATTTGCTTAATAACATGTATATTTGTGTATTATATTAAATTTTTGATCCATCCAAAATTACATGTTTTTTGCTCCTCTAAAAGCTTTTAGAACTGATCTTACAATCCATATACGTTTTATAGTATATTTAAAAATGATACATTTTTATAACTGTGTGAACTTTTATGCCTCGTTCATAAATATAAAAAATTGCATTCAGCTACAGTTTTTAAAATGTACTGAAATAAGTGGAGGAATAGGATATTTACATATTATGAATATTTTTGACTGCAGTAAGATATATTTTTATATATACTTCAGTTTCTTTACAATTTGAATAGAAGTTGTAAGCCATTTTGTGAATAGTTCGATATTGAATATAAACCCATAGGCTGTTTAATATTGTAAAGTGTTTTATTTTGATACCAGCACACATTAAAATAAGGCTCATTTGCAGTTATATGATCAGCTTCAGTGATATTTAAATTTTCAAAAATAGACTACACGTACGAAAACATTCTTTCAAAACAACACCACATCTCATAATATGTTTTCCCTACAGCAGGAAATATTTGTGTATACTTAAAAATTTAATACAGGATACATTTTCAAGTGTTAAATTTGTTTTTAAATTTTGCTATGAATACATTGTGGAACTGTCGGTTAACTTCACTGAACAAAATTTTTTTAAGTGTACTGTTTTGAAAGACAAAATTATTAAGGGAGACCTTTTCTCACAATAGAATTTGTAATGACTGAATTGTGTGAAAATGTAGTTATCGATGTGTGACATTTTTCCTTGTAATAAAAGAAAAAGAAAGATAAAAAATTAAACTTGAGTAGAAAATGGTTAGAAGCACTGTCATGCGCATTTGAAGTATATCCCCCATTAAAATTATTGACTTAATGTGTGTTATGTCCATCACAAATGCCAATGTAGAAAAGAAATCTCTATTTAATACAAGTTCGAAAAGGAGAACACTAGGAATGAAAATTTAGTTTTCTGAAAAATATTCAGTTAACATAAAAATATCATTTATATGATTTTAATTAAAATAAATTAAAAGTACTGAAATCTTTTTATGTTATTTTAAATTAAAAATATAATTGAATAGAGAAGGATCAGTTTTATTTCATAAATATAATCATCGTATGTATAGCACCGTATGCACCATTTATTGTTTAAAAAAAAGAGATAGGGCCTTTGCTCTTTTTACCTCATTACTTTTTTAAAAAAACAGGAAAGTGAGCACGTTTTCTTACTCTCATATTCAAAAATGAATACAGGATGCTTTTTTCTGGTTCAAATCGCAATACCAAAATATAAATATTTTTTTAATTTTTTAAAAATTACAGTCATAAAATTGTCCCCCGTTTGACCTCCCAAGTTTTAAAAGGGGGAAAGGAAACAGTCTGTTGCATTTTTAAAGCGAACGGCAAAATAAGAGTTTACGCTTTCGGAATAACTTTTCAGGAGGAAGCTAACCACCCAGAGGGTTAAGTCAAGTTAACCCTGTAACTGCCAAGGCATTAATATGTTTTGCTTAACCTGTACATTAAGTTCCAATGACATACACACCTTGCTCTGTTTAAAAATAGTATGACAACTTAGGAATACAATAACATCGACAGTTTTAATAAAGAATTTACTTATATCGGAGAAAACTTTGCTTATCAATGCCTTTTCTTCAACAAAATACTACATATGCACAACTGTGTGAAAAACATACATGTGCACTGGAGAAAGATTTTTTACAAGACCAACTGTGATTTAATTTTCTTCATAGATTGATACCTGGAGGTACAAGGAATCCCAACACTATTCAATAAATTAGTCTCTTTTTAAGATTTAGATACCAGAACTTGCATTATTTTCCTTTGAGAATTTGTCACACTATTAAAAAAATCATTGCATGGTACATGTAAGTATAAAAGAAAATTTTTATTTTTGCTTTACAGAGTTCATATGGCAAAAAGATGCTAAAAAACCCAGCAATCCAAATAAGTTATTTTATATCCTTTTTGGTGTGTTCAAAAAAACTTACTTCCAAAAAATTCAATTTCTAAAAAAGGTCTATTTTAAAGGTAAATGTTATTTAAGGGCTTGATTTTTATACAAATGGTATTTTTTTAAGATAACTACCATTACAAAATCAATATATAGTATATAAGCTGATCTATTACATTGTTGTCAAAGAAATCAACATACACTTTATTTTTCACTTTAACGAACAAGTAACAGGAGTTTCAATTCTACATTATTACTGTATTTAAGAAAATACTCGACTATAATTACCTTCACAACGACTCCTTTCCTGCCAGCGTATCTGCCATTGAGCACCAACACCACTTTTCCTACTTTCATAATTTTACCCATTCTACATACATTAAAAAAAAAAAAAGCATTAATAAAAAATACAGGTTTCAATACATTCAAATATGGATTATACGAATTAAGAACATAACTATTGTACTTCATATATATATTTTATAACTCAAAATTTGAAAATACGGTAAAATCCTAGGACCCACTGCTGTTTTTGGCGCCAAAAATTTTTCGCCAAAAAGCGCCAAATTGAAGGTTTTCAAAAAGGCGTCAATGACGAAAAACTCTTGGGAAGCGCATGCGTCAGCGGGGAGAAGGGGGGATGAAATGGGCGTTTCACGAAGATGAAATCGAATAAATACATTAAATTAAGTATATAAAGAAAAAAACGGAGAAAGCAATGAAATTCATTTTAAAAAAGCATTCTAAAACCAATGTGTACAACATGATTTACATTTTTAAAAAAGGACGAAAGGGGCGTTTCGCAAATATAAAATCGAAGAAATACATGAAATCAATCATTTTAAAAAATTTTAAAAGGCACTTACCTTACGCTTGCATTTCGTCATGTTCCGTTGGTGGATACACCCTTGCGATGGATGCAAGGAATTCATGAAAATTGTCATCCACCAACTTGTGACCTATTCTTATTAACTTTCAAGTCATTCACCACGAACGCATTCATGCTCTTGCCAAACCAATATCTCGTCAAAAGCAAGATAATAGTTATAGCAAGTTTGCTTTCGCTAAACCAAGTGCCCTTTCTCACACTCCGAACAACGTCGTGGCGATTATCTTTCGACTGGTTGTGGCAACGCCATTCGTAGCTGTCAACCGTTCCTTTTCGTTCTTGCAAACGCATTTTTTTTTTTACACCTCTTTTCATACACCATTCTAACATCTCTTTCTTCCCCTTTGTGCCCAGGAGCACAAAGAAACCTGTCGTAGCCTCACTTTCAATTAATTTCCTTTCACACGCCATTCTTAACAGGTGGAGAGCAAACCTTCTCAAACAAAGTCAAATGTCAAAATGACGTTTTTTCGGAAAAGGCGAGAAACGTACTTTTTTTAGGGTTGCCATTTTTTTTGGTGATTTGAAAATCCAAATTTTTGGATGAAATGGAAGGGTTATATTGTAACCTTTATCGCTCAAAATTTGGCGACCAAAAGTGGGTCCTCCTAGGATTCAACCGAAAATACAATAGGATAAATAATAAATTATGCTTATTTTACAAGATTTCTTACAGAATTTCACACACACACACGCACTATAAAATTACTTCTTCAAAAAATGAGAGGCTTGGACCTTTTTTAAAGTAAAGAACATTTTTCTTCATAAAAATATTTTACACATTTGATAATTTAATTCCAATTATATTTTCAAAAACTACTGTAGAAAATTTGAAAGTCTACTCTGCCATATAACAGTATTAAGATAACATTCATGTAATAAGACCCATCTTGGTTCACTCCTAGGAGAGCCCCCACCCTTGGTGCGAATTACTTTGGTTGACGATAATTGCGCCGTCATGGTAACCTTGCTTTTAAATACAACATATGGCAACCCTAACTTTTTCTAGAATTTTCGTCATTTGTGGGCGCGCATTTCAAATTTCATTTTGTTGTTGGGAACCGGGTTGAAAGTATGGCTGCGCTTGTAAGTGAATACACGTTAGAATTTTTTACGTTATTGAATGCTAGAGGCAAGAAAGAATTGATTGAATGGTGTATGAAAGAAGGATTAAGGTATAGAAAGAGGAACGAATAGATGTTTTTTTCGAGTTGTTGAACGACGGACGAAAGAGGAATTGCTGTGTGTGATTAAAGAATGGGTCCTGCCTGAAAGTACGATTGTTTCTGATTGTTGGAAGGCATATAAATGTTTGTCAGATGAGGGTTTTAAGCATTTGGAGGTGAATCATAGTGTATGTTTTAAAGATCCTGATACCGGTGCTCATACCAATCCAATTGAGGGTACATGGTCGGCAATAAAACGTTTTCTCCGCAATCACACCAGCCACGCAGAAGGCATGTTCGACCATTACCTCGCTGAATATTTATGGCGGCGCTCTCGCGATCACTCACTCAGCGACGAGACTTTCCAGAATTTTTTAAAAACAGTTGTTACACTTTACCCTCCACTTGGGAAGGATCAACAATAAGAAAGTAAGTGCTGTTATATTTTTTTATCTTAAATGTTAAATTTCTGTATTGTTTACATATATTTTCATTGCGCATCCATCTTATACTGCTGTATTTACTTGTCACCGTTGTCGGGTTTGCTTGGCGCCATTTCGTTTTCGCTTGGCGCTTTTTCCGGTTTGGCGCCAAGGGTGGGGGCTCTCCTAGGAGTTTACCCAGATCTTTAATAAAAAAAGATAAAATTGGAATTCAACTTCCTCTGTTTAGTATTATTTTCTCTTTAAACTTTGATACTTTCACATTTGTTCAATACCTAAGTATCTGACCTTAGTGGAATTTACTTTTATTAGAATTAATAAATATTTTTATTTGATAACCAACTAATATGGAAAAGTTGGCGATATTCTTACTTATGCAACATTAAAAAAAACTGCATAATCATTCAAATTTAGTAACTTGTGTAATTAATTCTGAGCAGAGACCAAAATTATATGATCAGACATTTCTTACAAATAATCCCCAATGATATAAGTGATCTAGTGCTATATTAAACAAATGACACCAATAGAGAATCTCCTTTCAGTCCCTTTTCAGTAAGCCAGACTGCTCCAACAGCTCATTTTTCTATATTGGACTGATATCCAATGAAATAAAAATAATTAAATTCGCAGGTAAAGATATTCACTAAAATAGGATCCAATCTTAATTAAGATTTTTGTGACCCATAAATACTCCAAATACAGTTGTAATTTTTAGGCTTGGAAACAATGCAACATATAACACAGCAATGTATAAAAAAAAGCATAAAGAAAAAAATGACTATGAAATCAATGTCAACGTAATAACCAAAATTAAAGATTTGTTAATTTTTAAATAAATTTGAAATATATCAAAGTTGAACACGAAATTTTAATTAATGTTAAATATTGAAAATTAAATTTTAGAAGATATTATTTGAAAATTAAGTTAACTTAAATCAGCATAAACATGATGCCTTTTTTTTTAAATAAATATCCAAAAAAAAATTTAGCAACATTTTATTTACTATACACTTACCTCTGAAAGTCAGCAGTCAATCAATTTTTATATTCATGCAAAGATTGCTAATTAAACGAAATAGTATAAGCAACAATCACCTCTGAACATTACTTAAAATAATGTAAATATTCATAATTTAAGAATGACATAAATCGTGTGCATCAGGTCTGAGTACGCTGGAAAAAACCTTCACAAAAATGGGTTGTCACTAAAAGTTAATGCAGTACTTATGTACAATCACAACAATCGCCAAATCTATTAATAACTCGCCAAGTTGGTAATCTTAATTTCTTATGAGTTGGCAATCAGGTGTATCATTTAGGTTGCAATAATACACAAGTACAGTTAATACTTTTTAAGCTATTCCATTCTTTCTATAACTCAACATATTTGGAGGGAATTCAACCAGCTTAGTTGTCTCTGTGGTTATTTTGTTCCATTCTTCAACTATGACAGATTTGAGCATTTCTTTGAATGTTATTATGTGCTCGCTGATTATCCACTCGAGTAAATCTCATAAATGCTGTAGTGTTTAGGTCTGAGATTGCTTATGAAACAGGTTTTGGAGATGGTAGAACAGCCATGACTTCACAATGTAAGCCATTGGCTTGGTAACTTTGTCCTGTTGAAAGTAAAATTCATCACTCACCACAAATTTCTAGGCACTTGCCCAGAAATTTTATTCCAATAAGTTCAAGTATTCAATTTTGTACACACATTGTATGATTCAATTGATTCCAGACTTCCATCCCTAAGGCTTCCTATGCAACCCCAAACCATTATGCCTCCTCTTCAATTGATTTGAAATTTATGAACACTATTAGAATCACTGAATATTTACACACAATTAAGGGAAATTGGTTTAACAGATTTCCCCTTTTTTAAAGATCTTTCTTTGAGTAATACATCGATCTCTTTGGACCTACCATGGAAAGACAATTCAAAAATCATAATAGAAGCCCATAATTACTTAAAAACACGTGTTGCGCAAATATTTTATAGTAAAAAGTATTTTAGAGAGGAGATTGTTTTGTGGTAATTCTCGTTAATGTTGAGGTGAATTTTACTGATGTTTGAATAAGGAAATTTTGAAGAATCCCTCATATATTTAAATAGTAATTTTTGCATAAACACGTAGATGATTACCTGTATGCAGACTTTCGGAGAGGCTAGTGTTTTTAACATATGAAGTGTCATTTCATTTCCGTGAACAGTTGCATATATTTCAGAAGATAAAATAACCACAATTTCAACTTGTATCATATCAAATACGAGTTTAAATATATACAAATTGGTAAAATAAGTTTACATAAAAACCAAAGTAATATTACTTTTAAGAAGTATTTCGAGGCATTCAGTAATTAAAGAAATGCATCCATTAACACCTGCAAAAAATTGTTCTAAGAGAAACTACAAAAAAATTTCACTTTTAATAGCCGCTCTGTGATCAAATATTTCTAAATTTGTAAAATTTATATTTTTAAAAATTACTTACATTACGATGATTTGAGATAGGTTTCCACTCCCAAATTAATCTCGGGTCGTTGTTGACTACCATGAATATGTATATCCAGAGTTGAGCTAAAGCCCTGCTGTACATATTATTTCACAGCTTACACACCAAATATAAATAATTAACAAAAAAAATTATTTCACTTTATTATTATGCCATATATTAATTATTTTACGCATTTAGTAATGTTTTATTTCGTAAATATTTAGTTTTATTTAAATTATTTTCTTTAATTTTGAACCAATTATTATTACTATCTGCTAAAATTCAATAATTCATGTAATTTTATTTACCTGATCACTTAATTTATGGACTGATGTATAATCACCTGCTGTTAAAGTTATGTTGTTTAAGTTGGCATCTTTTATAAATACTCTAATATGTTAGTCGGGTGAGTGTCTCACTATTCAATTACACGAGGGCTTTTGGTGACGGACCTCGTAAATTTGAACCATGGTTAAATGACGAGGACGACACCTGAGCTTGCATCCAGTGGTGACGCGAGGCCCTCCGGTGGCATAAGAATAGGGTTTATAAAATAAAAAACTAATTTTAATTCATGAAGAAAAAAACCAAACTTTTTACTCATATTTCTTTGGCACATTGAACAATAATGAAGAAAAAAGATAAAATTAAAGAGACAGAAATTTTCTACTTTTAGTTTTACTGAAATCCTGATTGGTTCGTCATATATCTCAGATGTTATACAGTCGGTCGAAAAAATAGTTGAGCACCGTGACCCTTTCAAAAAATTATTGGAAATGGAAAACGACCTTTTTGAAATGAAAATGACCTTTTTTGAAACCATCTCACTTGAAATTAATTATGAAAACTGTCTCTTTTGAAACCATCTCATTTGAAGTTAATGATGAAAACTGTCTCATTTGAATTGAAAATCATCTCATTTGAAACCCTTTCAATTAAAATCATCTCATTTGAATCGAAAACCATCTCATTTGAAACGAAAACCATCTCATTTGAAACCCTCTCATTTAAAATCATCTCATTTGAATCGATCTCAACGCCGTATTTTTGTTGTTTTATTCCCACTTTTTCATTTTAAACGGCTCTTTTTATATGACTATTGTACATTTTTCACCTACTTTTTATCCAAAACTTGCATTTAAGGTTTCAATCCAAAAGGAAAGTTAAAACGGCTCTTTTGTATGACTATTGTCCATTTTTCACCTAATTTTTTTATCCCAAAGTTGTATTTAGGGTCTCGATTCAATTATCCTTCAAAATTCTACTGAGAGCAACCATGTATGAACACCACAAAATTTTTTCAGATTTCCCCAAAAATATTTTATAACGGGGCGAGAGAAAATTTTTCATTCCATCTCAGAGAGACAATTTGGACAGGGGTCATCAACAAATGAAATTTAGACATGTTGAAGGGGTCAAATGAAATTCTTGGCATGTCAAGTGAATTGTATTTACCTTGGTGAAAAAACAGGAGACCAGCCAACTCAACGAGACAAGCCCTCCAATCTTGGTGAGAAAACAGAGGACACGTCAACTCAAAGAGACAAGCCCTCCAACAGGTAAGTCTAATCTATATTTGATGCATTCCAATCTTGGTGTAATAATTGACCCGAAAAAAAGGGAGACCACCCCCAATTTTCGGACTTGAAGATTTTAGCTAAAAACATTTACCGATAAGACTGCCAGAATTTGAGAATATTAGTCACTTCAAATCCTGACAGTCCTAACGAAAAACATTTAGCATGAATATATGACTGAATGTTTGGCTGCTGGCCTTTTATACACTAATGAGGTCATGTGAAACGATTTCCATTGGCTGGCGCATGTTGTGATCCTTCCAACGTTAGCATATTGTATGTCTTGAAAAAAGGGGAACCGAGTCGACTCTTGTGTCGACTCAATCCCCCTTTTTTCGGTAAATTTTTTTTTCACTCACTCTACTAGATGGGCAGTTTGTCTTTTGAATTCAGCCTGCATCTTATTAAAATGCTGAAGGTATCGCACAAATCGATAAGATTTCACCATGGTGCACTAGGAAATGTAGTAGGCCTCGTGCACCTCATCGTGCAGGTGGTCAGGCAGGGTGCGGTCATTCAAATCCCGGAAATGGGGCAATATTTCCAGGTTGATGGTAAAAAGTCCAAGCTTTTCAAAAAATCTTCTCTCGTCCGAGCCCTTGACGAAGATGAGGCCTCTGTTTCCTTGGGTAAGGTGAAAAAACTTGCCCCTGACGCAGTAAGACAGGTATTCGAGGGGTACAGATCCGGGCAGGTGGCTCTTCAAACTGAGCCGTACATTGATGTACCTGTTGGCCCGGCTGTCTTTGGCAGTCGTAAGGAGATTCGAGTGGTCCACCGTGAGGCAAATCCCTTCTGGATCTTTGCCATCCTCCGGAATGCTAGCAATCGACAATTCGATAGGAACAGGCTGGCCACCATTGTGAAACACGTTCGCATGGGCAGAAAAGGCTAAGTGAGACATGTTGCTGAGTGAGAATGTCTCTGATGGATGAGCGCTCGCCTTTTATACTCTGCTGGGTCACGTGAATCGATTCTTATTGGCTGATGCTTTCCAGCCTTGAATCACCAGACATTTATTGCATCAAACAGCACGATTCAGCACAAGTTTTTAAAATACAGATGAACCAAATCTTGGTGCATCAAACAGCACGATTTAGCACAAGTTTTTAAAATGTACATTCCAATCTTGGTACACTATTTGGCCCGAAAAAAGGCGGACCGAGTCGACTCCTGTGTCCACTCGATCCCCCTTTTTCCGAGCCAATGTCCATTTTTTTACTGTACCGTAACTTTATAGCTCCATTCAGCATACAGCTTATTAAACTGCTGCAGGTATTTGGCAAATTGATAAGATTTTAGCATGGTGCAGTACGAAATCTCTTCTTCCTCGTGCACACCCTCATGCACGGGGTTGGGAAAGGTTCCATCGCAAATGTCTTTGAATTTCGGCAGGTTCTCCGGGGCCATGGCATACAGTCCGAGCTCTTGAAAATTTTTTTGTTGCTCCACTCCTTTGACTAACATCAGGCCCCTGTTGCCTCGGGCCAACTGACTAAACTTGCCCCTCACGCAAAAGGGCAGGTATTCCACGGGCGCACTCTTGGGTAACGGTTGGTGTACCAGACAAAGACGGGCATTCTCTTGGCAGTTGGATCGAAAATCTTTGGACTTGGAAGTCTGCCAGGCATGATTCACGGTGATGCACATGATTTCGGGATCGCTGCCATCCCTGGGAATCGTGGCAATGGATTATTCGATGGGCACTGGCTTGCCATCGTGATGAAACACGTTGGCATGAGCAAAATAGGCTGGTTGACTCAAAACAGGAATGTTGCTTCAATTTGAGAAAAGCACAATAATTCTAGCGGCTGGTTGCTCGCTTTATATATGCTCGAGGAGTGTGACGTCAGAGGACATCCCATTGGCCAAAGCCTTTTCATGCGAGCGCTGCACGTGTTTTCCCAAAGCCCGCTTCCATGGTTGGAGACCCACCATGCGCCAAGGGACGTTGTCGTCTCGATGCATTTCCCAATCGTCCAACCACGTCAACCATTTCACGTACACGTCTGCGACTCGAGGGCAGTCTGTAAAATCTAAAATGTACGCATCCGTAGTTCGAGGTTGATAAGCCTCCCAAACTCGGTGAGAGGGAGGACGACCCACTTGAAAAAATCTCAACTCAACCCCTTTGTCCCAGGTCAGATCCAAATGACTCGTAAACACAATGACCGTTTTTACAAACGACCGAGGAATGTGCACACCAAAGTTGGGTTCAAAAATGATGGTATAAGAATAGTCTTGCTCGTAATACGTGACTCGATCCGGCCACCGACCCAGATTTCCAAACACAATAGTGGTGTGATGTCGACACTGGTCCAAAACTATTTTTTTTACATGCTCTTGTCTCCAAGCTTGGTATTTTTTGGACAAAAAAATGAGACTGTTTTCTGGCAAAAAATGAAATTTTTTTACAAAAAATATTTACATCAAAATAATATATGCAATATTTACATCAAAATAATCTTTACATGCAAGGCAAACAATTGCGTACAGATAGATCCAACGGTTTAATCACTTTAAACCCAATAGTCTTTCTCACTTTCTTTTTCAAACGGGGCATGGTCAAGTCCATGGGTGTTTCTTGTTGCTCTATGGCCAACACTGTTTCAAAGTGATCCAAGAGCGAGATGAGATCATTACTCTCGTCAAACATGGAAGGCACCGTGTCAAGCAACTGGGGTTCTTGGGTATGAGCCGGGGAAGCCCTTGTTGCGAGCAGTCTCTAAATACGGACGACATGATCTGATCTATTGAAGAGTCGTCCGTAACTGTCGGCTCCAAAGTCTCGACCACAGGTGGTAAAAGAATCTGCACAGGTGGTGGATCTGGTAAAAAGAGCTGCACAGGTGGTATCTGGACAGGTGGTTGAAAGACTGGTATCTGCACAGGTGGATCTGGTAGAAGGATCTGAGGTGTCGTCAGCACAGGAGGCTCTTGAATACTCACGGGTTGAGGGGTGGCCAAGGTCGTGGAAGGTCTGGTAATCATCACAGGAGCCACAGGTGGTCTGATGACGGGTGTGATAAACACTCTGTTCCGTTTGGAGGAAGGCCCTGGCTGTTCTTCCAAAGGTCGTTTGTTTGTCTCTGAAGGTACATGAGCCGGGGTAGGAGGAGGTAGCTTGTAGACCTTTTGATCGTATCGTTTCATTTTTCTAAAATCCCTCAGGTTAAATCCATTCTCCATGAGCTGGGGGAGAATGGTTTCGGGGATAATGTCCAAACCAAACACAGTCTTTTGAACCGTCAACAAGATGTAACGGGTTCCAGCCGGGATCGGATAGGCCGTGTGGGGCTCCAACACCATTCGATGATAGAGCATCTGATCATATGGCTCAAAGCTCCTCCTAAACAAATTGGGATTGGCTCGACACCTGAGACTGGAAGAAGGAAATTCATAGATTAGCATGGGGACGTTGGTCGTTTGAATAAGGTGAATCTCGCCGGGCTTTACCGTTCGGAAGCCAAAAGTAATTATTTTTTCACAAAAAACATGTTGTTATAAATGTACACCATCCTCTTGTCGGTGTTTTTCAGGGGTCGATTGGGATTTCTCAAAAGTCCCTTGGAGATTTTCTCCCACAAGACATCGTCGGGCCTGAATTCGTTCACGTGCTTTGCCTCCATGATGGCACGCTTGAAATTATCCACCAGCGTCTTTTTTGGTGCCAATTGTCTTTGCAAAGCAAGACAAAAACTCGTTTCGTGTTGGGTTCCTGGTAAATGATGCAAGCACGGACTTGTCCCTGCCGAGCGGCATATTTCAATGCGTCTGGTTTCTCGGGCCGCGTCACGGGCACCACGATCATTGAAATGTGCTCGGGGAAGGCATCGATTTGGTCCATCGTGCACTGATGTGAAGCGTCGAGACGAGTCTTCTTTTATACTTTTAAACAGGATGTGGGCGGAGCCATCTGTAGCCAATCATGACTATTTGAACCAATCACGAGTGAAAAATGGGATTGATGGCTTGATGCAGAATAGCTCACATGCCTTGCACTGCAGTCCAACGATGACATATGGTCTGATTACAAAACGGACATTGACCCAGCTCACGTCCATTCGAATTTAAAAGCATCACAGGGGTTCGCTTGAATTGACTCGAGGAGCTCCAACTGGCTTGGATTTCTTTAAATGTTTGTTTAGAATGTTGGTCGGTGACACAAATGGTACCAACATTGAGATAGTGTAAAAATTTAAACAGTTCGTTGGGACATTCCCGATCCATGGCATACGAGACGACTCCGTTGGTCAGCGTGAAACCATTGTTCCTAATACACAGCACGGCCAAACCTTGGCTGTGGAAAAAGACTTGGGCATTTTTCTGGGAAGTGGGCATTAATTGCTGTGCATAAGGGGGTCTCCGAAACACTCTGGGTTTGAAATCATACCTTCAATACGGGGGTCTGAAATCGGGTCTTCTATACATCCTGGGGTCTCGTGGCCTTTGTTCCTCATTCCTTCGTTCCGATCGCGGAGAACAATGAATAACGAAATCAACCTTCTTGTCATGGGCCTTCTTGACAGGTGGATCAGGTGCTTTAGAAACAATTGGTGGCTTAGAATCCACGGGATCTTTCAAAGGTGACTTGGGAACTCTAGATGGTTCCATGGGTTCTTTCAAAGGTGACTCGGGAACTGTAGATTGTTCCATGGGTGGTAACGAATCATAAATCACATCTTGAGATTGTTCGTGGGATGGAGAAGCCACTGGAGTTGGTGGTAAAGGTGAGATAGGTGTTGGTACATTGAACATGTCAATAAAATCATCATAGTCTAGGGAATTCATTTTTGCAGGAATGAGTATCATGAGATGATTGGGAGCTTTAAACTTTACCATCAAAAAACATTTTATTATTAAAAAAAATTTTTTTTTTACTTGTAGAGGACAGTTTTAAATGTCCATTTACTTTTTCATTTCAAATATTTTCACGCATAAAAACACACAAAATATTTAGTCTCTTTATTTACAATTTTTTGGTATTTATCAGTTCCCCCCTTTTCTCATTTCCTTGTTTCAACGACTCTATGCGTTTGAATGTTCAGCAGGATTGATTGAACCAACCTTTAATTACCGTCTGAGGTCCCATTCCTAAATTTTACCCCATTTAATTCATTTTATGTCACAAATTGGTCCCCATTTGTTTCCAATCTCACCTAAAAACATGTCATAATGCTCGATTTTTTACCCATTATTGTACCTGTTTAAAACACTGTGAAAATGCTGAAGCAACTTATAGTGAAAAAAAGTTAACATTACCTTATATATATAGTATATATTTAATATAGAGTAGTATGAAAGTAGCAAGTATGTAGAAAGAAAGTTTCTTCTTTATTACTGCTTCTTATTTATTGTTGGTATAGTCGTGAGTCATGAGAATCCCTCTTGTTTCTTTGTGGGGTAAAAATATTTTCCAAAATTATTCTTCTCTGCCAGCGTTGGCGAGAGGAAGGGCCCCAAAAATGGGAGAACGACTACTGGTTCCGAGCTATGCTCCTTTCCAGTAATCATTCTCCCATTTTTCTGGGGCTGAACATGTTGTTTATGGGTCTATCAACAATGCTCTGCAGATGGGACAGGTGTTGCGAACGTCCAAGTGTTCTAAAAGGCTTTTTTGGGAAACACATGTCCACACTGTGTTCTTTCTTGCTTGTGTATAGGAGTGAGGCAGATGGGACATGCATCGGGCACTTCAAACACGGTATCGGGCCATTTCTGCCCATAACACCCATCCAACCCCATTTGAGCCAATTGAATCCAGGGGGCTAGTGTCGGGGGACCTTGCTCTGTCCAAGCCTTGGTCACCAAATTGTATAGTTTCGGCTTGCCTATGACAGTCCACATGGCTTGGATAAAGGCTCCTTTTCCTTTCCTAGCCTCCTGTTCCAAGTAATCGTGGAAAAGGTCTGCAGGTTCCAGGTACGCATAAGGCTCGAGCGAAGGAAAGTCCTGGAGGTCAAGATGTGGAAACAGCTGACGAATCTTTTCAACCAGGTCCATTGTGGATCCGAGAGCACAATAATCTCGTAAGGTTTCAGGGCGTTTACATGGGATCGAAGCAGCACCATAAAATTGATGAAATCGCCAAGGTCTGCTCCTAGGTACATGGAAAGATTGAGCGCAAAGACTTTGTCGTCTTCCATGTCTCATGAATAAAATGATGCGACTGGGCTTTGCTTTTATAGTAGACAGAGGCGGAAGTGGTTTCTCATTGGCTACTGATAAGAGATTGAATTGGATCAACCTTGACCATATGAGTTGTGTATTACATGGAATGATTAAAAGGCTGGATGTGTTTCAACCTTGACCACAGAAATATTATTTGGAGAGAGAGTGTTGCGTGCAATATATAGTTTCCAACTTTGGCATAAAGAGGAGCCCAAAAAAATGGGAGAATGATTACTCAGTAATCATTCTCCCATATTTGGGGGGGGCTCAATACGGTGTCTAAGGTGGCCTAGGAGGGTTGGGTGTTCTGCAGTGGGGGCAGGAGTAGCTCACATCCAGGTGTCGAAGGAGGCAACGCAAGTGAAATGCATGGCCACACTGCGTCTTTTCCGCCCAGTGTGCATCGTGCTGAGGCAAATCGAACACGAGTCTGGCACTTGGATTATGCTATCGGGCCATTTCTGCCCAAAACACTCGTCCAACACCGCTTGAGCCAATCGAGTCCAGGTGGTCAGGTTTTGAGCACCATAGCGTCTCCAAGCCTTGTACACCAAACCGTACAATTTGGGTATGGCACATTGAGTCCATAAGGCTTGGATGAAGGCGCCTTTCCCTTTGACGGACTCTTGCTCCATGTATTCGCTATCCATGTCCGCGGTTCGAAATAGGAAAAACTTTCAAACCAAGGCACGTCATGGGGCTCGTGTTCCGGTAGGATTTGCATCATCAAATCAATAATGTTCATGGCACAGATTGTTCCGAGTTCAATCTCTTCGGAAGGTTTCAAACGAATTAAAACGGTCCGAAAATTCATCATGAAGGTGATGTAATCACCAAGGTCTGCCTCTTGTGTGTGTGTGTGTGTGTGGTACATGGCAAGATGCAGTGTGAAAGCTAAATCGTGTTCCATGTCTCAAGAGTAAAATGAAGCGACTGGCTTCTGAGCCCTGCTTTTATAGTGGACAGAAGGAGCAAGTCGATTGATAAGGGAAAAGGAAATTGATAAGGGTTTTCAAGTATGAAATGAATGAAACATGTTTGTACAATCAATCATTTATTGATAACATATACATTAGTGGGTTGAATAATGAATCCATTGTTACCTAATTTCATGAATGGATGATTTCTAGGCATCCACAAAACAATGTTTTTTTAAACCTCCGAGGGTTCCTGTTTGATAGAGAGTCTTTTATTTGCCTGTGGTTGTTCCATGAGCCTCTTTCCAAGATCAAGGCATTTGACATTAAGGTAGGGGGAAATTGTCTGGATACCCTTGTCACAACGAAGGATCAGGAGTGGTGTCACCTCCACTGTATTTACGGAAACAGAGGGATCCACCATCTCCATGGGTGGTCTTTCAGGTTCGGCAGGTGGCATATTTTTAGGTTCAGAAGGTATTTCAGGTTCAGCAGGTGGAGTTGGCATTCTCTGAGGTTCAGCAGGGGGAGTAGGCATTCTCAGAGGTTCAGCAGGTCTCTCAGGTAGAGAAAGCCTCTCATCAAGTTCGAACAGAAGGCCTTGCTTCAGCCCTCAAGCAGGCCTAATAAACCATCTGTATGGATTGTTTGGATCCGTTTTGCATCCGATGCATGTCCTGCACCTTTTGGATAAAGGTTTGGGCCCACAGTCTCACCAAGATTGAATTGGGGACGGGAGAGTCTTGGACATGCAAGACGGGAGATGTTTTGTAACTCTCCACAAACAGGTTGCTAGGGTTCTCCACCAGAGCAGAACCCGCATTGAGACTGATGGCAAAACTCGTGGCCAACGACGACAGTTCGGCATTCAAAATGTTAAAGACGACATCAGGAGTCACCAGTTTTGACTTTTGCGTCATGATTGGATACTGTTTGTGGGCCGACAACACATCTTTGCCTTGAATAACAATGTTTTCGAATCTTTTGGCCAATTTGTATACTTTGGAACGATCTAGTAGGGCTCCAACATCCACCAGTCTAAAGTAGAGCTTGCCATCCTTTCCAACCATAGCAGCTAATGGATAGTGTTGATGAGGCAGGAGAATTCTGAACCACATGATGACTCTTGAAGAAACACTGAGAGTGAATGAATTGCAACGAAAGGCTGTCAAACTTTTATACTCTCTAAAAAAAAATTTTTTTTTACATGGTTGAACAGATACAGTCGGTCGAAAAAATTGTTGAGCACCGTGACCCTTTCAAAAAATGATTGGAAATGGAAAACGACCTTATTTGAAACCATATCGTAGCAAAACGTCATTAGAAACCCTCTCGTTCATCGCCATGTCATTTGAAACGTCACTGTACCTTTTCGTCGACTCGTTTTACATGACGCCTATCCCAAACTTGCCTTTAAGAACCCAAAAGGACGATTCGTTTTACCTGACTCCTTTTTTATCCCAACCTTGGATTTAGGGTCCAAAAGGGACGCGGCTGTGTGCATCGTGTCCCCCCGTTTTTATACCCCAACGTTGTATTTAGGGTTCAAAAGGGACGTTCCAACTACTCCTTTTACATGTCCCTTTTCACCTGTTTTTATACCCCAACGTTGTTTATAGGGTCTCGATCAAAGTATGAAGCAAAGTATGCAAAAAGCGTAACCATATATATATGAATGATACAAAATTTTTCAAATTTCACACAAAAAGATTTTTCAGGGCCGAGAGAAAATGTCCTACCCAGAGAGACGAGGGGTCAAATGAAATGCAGGACAGGTCAAATGAAATGCTGGACATGTCAAATGAAATGCTGGACATGTCAAATGAAATGCTGGACAGGTCAAATGAAATTCTTGACATGTCAAATGAAATATTTGGTGAGAGGGCCACCTCATTCCAATCTAGGTGACGACAATTATTCACAAGTAATTTATATTTGATGCATCTTGGTGAGAGGTTCTCCAATCTAGGGGACAAACCACCTCATTCCAATCTAGGTGACGACAATTATTCACAGTGATGCATCTAGGTGAGAAGGCCTCCCAACTTGGTGATGATTCACAGGTTCCAATCTTGGTGTATGAATGGACCCAAAAAAAGGGGGGAACTGCCCCCCTATTTTCGGACGTGAAGATTTTTGCTAAAAACATTTACCGTTAAGACTGCGAGAATTTGAGATGGAAACATGACTCCAAATCCTGACAGTCTTAACAAAAAACATTTAGCCATTCAAAAGCATTCCTAAGCATAACTGCTGGCCTTTTATACTCTAATGAGGTCACGTGAAACAATTTCTATTGGCTGGTGCATATTGGGATCCTTCCAACGTTTGCATAGTGTGTGTCTTGAAAAAAAGGGGACCGAGTCGACTCGATTAAAAAAAATTATACCGAAAAAGGGGGGATCGAGTCGACTCGGTCCCCCTTTTTTCGGTATAATTTCTTTTTACTCACTCACTCTACTAGATGAGCCGTCTGTTTTTTGCATTCAGCCTGCAGCTTGTTAAAATGCTGCAGGTATCGCGCAAATCGGTAGGATTTCACCATGGTGCACTCGGATATATCATAGTCCTCATGCACCTCATCGTGCAGGTGGTCAGGCAGGGTGCGATCATTCAAATCCCTGAAATGGGGCATCATTTACAAGTTGATTGTAAAAAGTCCCAGCTTTTCAAAAATATTCCGCTGGTCCGATCCCTTGGCGACGATGAGACCTCGGTTTCCTTGGGCCAAGTGACAAAATTTGCCCCTGACGCAGAAAGACAGGTATTCGAGGGGCACAGATCCGGGAAGGTGGCTTTTCAGGTGGAGCCGTTCATTGATGTACCTGTTGTCCCGGCTGTCTTTGGGGGTCGTGAGGAGGTTCGAGTGGTCCACCGTGAGGCAAATAACGTCTGGATCTTTACCATCCTCCGGAATATTGGCAATCGACAATTCGATGGGGACAGGTTGGCCACCATGGTGATACATGTTGGCGTGAGCGAAAAAGGCTAGGTGAGACATGTTGCTTCAGAGTGAGAAGGGCTGCTGAGCCTCTTATACTCTGCTGGGTCACGTGAAACGATTCTTATTGGCCCAGAAAGATTATTCAGCATAAATGAGCGCAAATTAGCTGAGCGATCCAATCTTGGTATACTCCGAAAAAAGGGGGACCGTGTCAATTCGATCCCCCTTTTTCCGGGTCCAATTTTTTTTTACAAAATTGAAACGCTCCATTCCGCCTGCAGCTTGTTAAACTGCTGCAGGTATTTGGCAAATTGGTAAGATGGTGCAATACGAAACGTGCAAGGAATTGGGAAAGGCGTCGTTGAATTCAGGCAGCGTCTGCAGGGCTCTAGGAAAATTTTTGTTTCCTTTGACCATCCTCTGGCTCAACTTGCCCCTCACACAAAAGGGTAGGTATTCCACGGGTAACGGGGTGTGAACCAGACGTTCGTGGAGGTGATTCACCGTGATCACTTGGGGATCGTTGGAAATGGAGAGTTCGATGGGCTCGCCCTGGTGGCATGCGCAAAATAAACGGGTGCTTTATCTGAGAAAGAAGGGCCTTACATAGGCTCGAAGACGTCAGAGGGCATCCCATGGGCCAAAGCGTTCTGATGCGATCGTTCCACATGTGTTTCCAAAGCCCGTTTCCATGGTTGGGGACACACTACACGCCAAGGTAGGTTCTCGTCTCGATGCATTTCCCAATCGTCCAACCACGTCAACCATTTCACGTACACGTCTGCGACTCGAGGGCAGTCTGTAAAATCCAAAATGTACGCATCCGTAGTTCGAGGTTGATAAGCCTCCCAAACTCGGTGAGAGGGAGGACGACCCACTTGAAAAAATCTCAACTCAACCCCTTTGTCCCAGGTCAGATCCAAATGACTCGTAAACACAATGACCGTTTTTCCAAACGAACGAGGAACGTGCACGCCAAAGTTGGGTTCGAAAAAGATGGTGTAAGGATACTCTGACTCGTAATACGTGACTCGATCCAGCCACCGACAGAGATTTCCAAATACGATAGTGGTGCGATGTCGACACTGGTCTAACAAATGTTGTACCGAAACCCTTCTGACAAAAAAAGGTGACTTGTGTTTTCAGATTCATTATTTATTGACATACAAAAAATCTATACAATGAGCTACAGGCAACTATTGACAGACAGATCCATGGGTTGGATGGCTTTAACCCTCTAACTGGACACCTTCCTCCTGAAAAGTTATTCCGAATACGTTTAACTCTTATTTTGCGAATCCCTTCAAAAGTGCAACAGACTTTTTTCCTTTCCCCCTTTTAGAACTTGGGAGGTCGAACGGGGAAAATTTTACGACCCAGTTCGGTCGCTTTGAAAAGTAAGAACCAAGAGATCAATCGTTTACAGCTAGCTGTTAAGTTGCCTTGGGCAATCTTCTTTGAAAGCGTAGATATCCTCTCTTGATCAATCCTCTTTGAAAAAGATACGGTGTTTCTTTCTCCTATATGTTCAGTCACAGTAAAATTAAAAACGAAATGAAAGGTAAAAAAAAAAGAGGAAAAAATGAAATAAATAGTATGTTAGAAGTTGAAAAATAATTATATTTTCTTCAAAGAAAATTTATTTTTCTGTCATTTTTTAAAAATTTAAATATATATATATATATTTTTGGTATTGCGATTTGAACCAGAAAAAAGCATCCTGTATTCATTTTTGAATATGAGAGTAAGAAAACGCGCTCACTTTCCTGTTTTTTAAAAAAGTAATGAGGTAAAAAGAGCAAAGGCCCTATCTCATTTTTAAACAATAACACAATAAATATTACATACAATGATTATATTTATGAAATAAAACCGATCTTTCTCTATTCAGTTATACTTTTAATTTAAAATAGCATAAAAAAGGATTTCAATACTTTTAATTTATTTTAATTAAAATCATATAAAAGATATTTTTATGTTAACTGAATATTTTTCGGAAAAAATTTAAATTTTCCTTCCTAGTGTTCTCTTTTTCGAACTTCTTGTATTAAATAAAAATTCCTTTTCTACATCGGCATTTGTGATGGACATAACACACATTCAGTCAATAATTTTTAATTTTAATGGGGGATATACTTCTTCAAATGCGCATGACAGTACTTCTAACCATTTTCTACTCAAGTTAAATTTCTTATCTTTCTGTTTCTTTTCTTACAAAGAATAATGTCACACATCGATAACTACATTTTCACACAATTCAGTTATTACAAATTCTATTGTGAGAAAAGTTCTCCCTAATTAATCTTGTCTTTCAAAACAGTACACTTAAAACAATTTTGTTCAGTGAAGTTAACCGACAGTTCCACAATGTATTCATACCAAAATTTAAAAACAAATTTAACACTTGGAAATGTATCCTGTATTAAATTTTTCAGTATACACAAATATTTCCTGCTGTAGGAAAGATATAGTATGAGATGTGGTGTGCGGTTGTGAAAGAATGTTTTCGTACGTGTAGACTATTTTTGAAAATTTAAATATCACTGAATCTGATCATATAACTGCAAATGAGCCTTATTTTAATGTGTGCTGGTATCAAAGTAAAACACTTTACAATATTAAACAGCCTATGGGTTTATACTCAATATCAAACTATTCGCAAAATGGCTTACAACTTCTATTCAAATTGTAAAGAAACTGAAATATAAATATATCTTACTGCAGTCAAAAATATTCATAATATGTAAGTATCCTGTTGCTCCACTTATTTCTGTACATTTTAAAAACTGTAGCTGAATGCAATTTTTTATATTTATAAAGAGGCATAACAGCTCACACAGTCGTAAAAATGTCCTTATCACTTTTAAATATACTACTATAAAACGTATATGGATTGTAAGATCAGTTGTAAAATCCTAAAAGCTTTTAGAGGAGCTAAAAACATGTAATTTTAGACTGATCAAATTTTTAATATAATACACAAATATACATGTTATTAAGCAAATACATTTGAAAAATCAAACTTCCTTCTGAAATAAACGTAATTGAAAGAAAAATGTTTACTTGCAAATGAGTGGAAATACATGTTTACCTAAGGGGTATCCCCAAAGTGAGGTAATCCTCAAACTTAAAACAAACTCTGAAGCACAACAATCCATGAGGGCCAGGAACTACTGTGCCCATCATAATACACGTGACCATTGGACGCTGAGGTGCATGAACAGATGTTCCGATTTGGTGGTCTGTCTGAAGAGAGACCTTCAGTGTTTAAGACCAGAAGCAAGCTTGGTACTCATTTATCGACCCAATGTAGCGGGGATGAAAGGCAGAGTCGACCTTGCGCAGCCCATACCTTGACCATATGAGCTGTGTATTACATGGAATGATTAAAAGGCTGGATGTGTTTCAACCTTGACCACAGAAATATTATTTGGAGAGAGAGTGTTGCGTGCAATATATAGTTTCCAACTTTGGCATAAAGAGGAGCCCAAAAAAATGGGAGAATGATTACTCAGTAATCATTCTCCCATATTTGGGGGGCTCAATATGGTGTCTAAGGTGGCCTTAGAGGGTTGGGTGTTCTGCAGTGGGGCAGGAGTTGCTCACATCCAGGTGTCGAAGGAGGCAACGCAAGTGAAATGTATGGCCACACTGCGTCTTTTCCGCCCAGTGCATCGTGCTGAGGCAAATCGAACACGAGTCTGGCACTTGGATTATGCTATCGGGCAATTTCTGCCCAAAACACTCGTCCAACACCGCTTGAGCCAATCGAGTCCAGGTGGTCAGGTTTTGAGCACCATAGCGTCTCCAAGCCTTGTACACCAAACCGTACAATTTGGGTATGGCACATTGAGTCCATAAGGCTTGGATGAAGGCGCCTTTCCCTTTGACGGACTCTTGCTCCATGTATTCGCTATCCATGTCACGCGGTTCGAAATAGGAAAAACTTTCAAACCAAGGCACGTCATGGGGCTCGTGTTCCGGTAGGATTTGCATCATCAAATCAATAATGTTCATGGCACAGATTGTTCCGAGTTCAATCTCTTCGGAAGGTTTCAAACGAATTAAAACGGTCCGAAAATTCATCATGAAGGTGATGTAATCACCCAGGTCTGCCTCTTGTGTGTGTGTGTGTGTGTGGTACATGGCAAGATGCAGTGTGAAAGCTAAATCGTGTTCCATGTCTCAAGAGTAAAATGAAGCGACTGGCTTCTGAGCCCTGCTTTTATAGTGGACAGAAGGAGCAAGTCGATTGATAAGGTAAAAGGAAATTGATAAGGGTTTTCAAGTATGAAATGAATGAAACATGTTTGTACAATCAATCATTTATTGATAACATATACATTAGTGGGTTGAATAATGAATCCATTGTTACCTAATTTCATGAATGGATGATTTCTAGGCATCCACAAAACAATGTTTTTTTAAACCTCCGAGGGTTCCTGTTTGATAGAGAGTCTTTTATTTGCCTGTGGTTGTTCCATGAGCCTCTTTCCAAGATCAAGGCATTTGACATTAAGGTAGGGGGAAATTGTCTGGATACCCTTGTCACAACGAAGGATCAGGAGTGGTGTCACCTCCACTGTATTTACGGAAACAGAGGGATCCACCATCTCCATGGGTGGTCTTTCAGGTTCGGCAGGTGGCATATTTTTAGGTTCAGAAGGTATTTCAGGTTCAGCAGGTGGAGTTGGCATTCTCTGAGGTTCAGCAGGGGGAGTAGGCATTCTCAGAGGTTCAGCAGGTCTCTCAGGTAGAGAAAGCCTCTCATCAAGTTCGAACAGAAGGCCTTGCTTCAGCCCTCAAGCAGGCCTAATAAACCATCTGTATGGATTGTTTGGATCCGTTTTGCATCCGATGCATGTCCTGCACCTTTTGGATAAAGGTTTGGGCCCACAGTCTCACCAAGATTGAATTGGGGACGGGAGAGTCTTGGACATGCAAGACGGGAGATGTTTTGTAACTCTCCACAAACAGGTTGCTAGGGTTCTCCACCAGAGCAGAACCCGCATTGAGACTGATGGCAAAACTCGTGGCCAACGACGACAGTTCGGCATTCAAAATGTTAAAGACGACATCAGGAGTCACCAGTTTTGACTTTTGCGTCATGATTGGATACTGTTTGTGGGCCGACAACACATCTTTGCCTTGAATAACAATGTTTTCGAATCTTTTGGCCAATTTGTATACTTTGGAACGATCTAGTAGGGCTCCAACATCCACCAGTCTAAAGTAGAGCTTGCCATCCTTTCCAACCATAGCAGCTAATGGATAGTGTTGATGAGGCAGGAGAATTTTTAACCACATGATGACTCTTGAAGAAACACTGAGAGTGAATGAATTGCAACGGAAGGCTGTCAAACTTTTATACTCTCTAAAAAAATTTTTTTTTACATGGTTGAACAGATACAGTCGGTCGAAAAAATTGTTGAGCACCGTGACCCTTTCAAAAAATGATTGGAAACGGAAAACGACCTTATTTGAAACCATATCGTAGGAAACGTCTTTAGAAACCCTCTCGTTCATCGCCATGTCATTTGAAACGTCACTGTACCTTTTCGTCGACTCGTTTTACATGACACCTATCCCAAACTTTTGCCTTTAAGAACCCAAAAGGACGATTCGTTTTACCTGACTCCTTTTTTATCCCCATTTCCCAGAGCTACCTGTGCAGATTCCACATGTCCCAGAGCCACCTGTGCAGATTCCACATGTCCCAGAGCCTGGGCTGATTCCACATGTCCCAGAGCCTGTGCAGATTCTACATGTCTCAGAACCTGTGCAGATTCCAGTGTCACCACAGCCACCTATGAAGATTCCACATGTCCCACATTCACCTGTGCAGATTTTAGATGTCCCAGAACCTGTACAGATTCCACAAGTCCCACAGTCACCTGTGCAGATTCCAGAGCCTGTGCAGATTCTACATGTCCCAGAACCTATGCAGATTATAGAGCCTGTGCAGATTCCCCCAGAGCTAGACCCTTTGGTCCCTTTGGAGCCGACGGATGCATTCGACCAGCTCATGTCGTTCGTATTTGGACCCCCAGCCCAAGAACTCCAGCTGCTTCACACGGTACCCTCTATTTTTGATGGTGATCTCATCTCATTCTTGGATGAATTTGAAATTGAGTTGGTGAATATGGACTTGACAATGCCCAGACTGAACCCTTTTGAAAAATAATCTATCGGATTTAAACCTCCAACTGGACAGAACGGATTTTTCCGCCCTACTAGAGAGGCTTCGAAAATGGACTGCACGGATTTTTCTGCCTTCAAGTAACGTTTTCAAAAGCGGATTAGCCGCACTTTTCTGAAATCCTTTCCCCCTTTAAGGTTTAACATCTTGAAGGATAATGAGGGACGGAGGAAGCAACACAGCAGGAGTTTTATGGCTCGCAGGGAACCCCGTGTTTTGCCCCCCCAATCGTAAAAAATCGGGGAGAAATTTCTTTACAACCCAAGAAGTGTTTGCTAGCTTGTATTTTAAAAGTTTCCAAAAGTCCCAACGCATAAGTAAAATATGTTACAATTCCATTTTGGTTTCATATTAATTTCAAACTGTAACAAGTTGGGGCGTGTCAGGGCAATCTGCTATTTTATATAGTTAGACAAATTATATCTTTTTTTAAGTATATTCTTTCGCTTCATTTTTCTTATTCAAAGCTTTCAGTTTTTGAAACATGATTATTTTATTATAAGATACCGAAAAAATTAATAAAACATCAAACTCTTTAAAATTTGGAACCTTTTCAATTTTCCAACCACTCATCAAATCATTTGAAACATTTTCTTACACTTTGATAAAAATAATAACGAAAAAAAACTAATTAAGATTTATTAGTTTGTTTTTTTTTAGATTTCAAAGCCTAAGTGTTCAGGTAAGTTTAAGTACAGTGCCTGGTTATATATTGTTAAAATACACCGAATTATATTTGAATTTTAAGTGCTTGAACTTCAGTTTACATCAAAGACAACATGAATGAAGATTTTCACACATTTTTTTTATAACTGGAATGTTTGAATAAATGGTAATCAAAAATATACGGAAACATTTACAGTAGACATTTATATGCATATAAATAAACATAAAAATCAATTTTAAATTCGAGCTATTGAAAAACATTCGAATTATATATTGTTCAAAAATATCTATTTATACAAAATACCTCAACATTTATCTTTTTTAAAGGCTAACTGAATAAGTAATTAAAATCTGGATATGTTTTGAAATCTCGACCTTATAAAGCTAGAAATTTTATGTTAGAAATTCCATTTGAAATTTCGAAAAAAAATGCATCGCGCAGTTAAAAATTATTTACCATAAGTTTTAGCAATTGTTTGAGTATAATAAAAATTTCAAATTTTATTATATAGCTTCTTTGGTATCTTTTAATATATTTCGTCCGCGGTAGCCGAGTGGTATAGGTATCGGAACGTGGCTTGCTTTGTCACGAGTTCGAGCCCAGTACCACTAAAGACCCGCCGTGTAGGGCAGCGATGCACGTTAAATCTGTCGAGAGCTGAAACGTCCTCCCGTTGGTGTGGTGGGGTAGTTAGGAGAGGGGGGTGCCAGCTTAGGTGTCGTCCACGTCACTTGACCATGGTTCAAAATTACGTGGTCCGTCGCCAAAAGCCCTCGTGTAGCTGAACAGTGCGACCTTAATATTCAATCATTCATTTAATATATTTCGAAGATTTCATACAATTCGGTTGAAACCGCATGCTAAGAGCAAAAATATACTAAAAAATTGATGAATATACAATTACAATAAATTCTTACATAGAGAAGCAAAACTGAGAAGCTAAAGCGTAGGAATAAAAAATTTTGAGTATATCTGAAGTAGTTTTCGAAATATTTATTTTAAAGTTTAGAAAATTTGTGTGCGTTATGTTATACTTGATATCAATTAAATGGTTAAAATAATGTGTGTTAATATTAGTCATGTAATCGTTTGATGACACATTCATATACTAATAAAAATTATCATGGTCATTGATGCGAATGTCAAGAATTTTATGTAATTTTAAATTCAGAAATTAAGATATTGATGTAGAAAATATAAAACGACCATCTAAAATACATGAAAAATGCAGTCTGCTATAAAATGATCTTGACAAACAAAATCCGGCATTTTCACTTACTATGGCAGAGTCGGCTTAGTCAGGGGCGATATGGAAAAACAGAGAGAGAACCGCGGTTTTGATGGATGCCGCTCTAGCTTTTAAAGCTCCCAGGAAAAATTATATATATATATAAATTACAAATGCAAAAATAAATCTTGTAATTTTCCATACATTTTTATAATAACGAATTGTGGAATTGGCTTCCAATACATTGTTGTGTTTGACAATATCTAAGGTAACCAACCCTACTTTAGATAGATCTGTACTACTTTTTCGTAACCGTATTCCTTTTAAAATTAATTCGTGCAGCCGAAATACACCTTTTTTACCCTTAAAAATTTATGTTAACTATAACGGTTAATTTTAATTTATGCAACTTGTGAAATGTTCATAATTAACCATTTCCGTCTAAACAGTTTACATGAAAAAAAAAGTTTAGACTCCTTCATTCATTAGGGATTTATATAAGATTCTAACAATAAATTTTATTTTTCACCGAATAAAATTGAGTGAAAGTGTATAGTGCTTCCACACCACAGGTCTGGGGTTCTATTAACGGGCTGCGCAAGGTCGACTCTGCCTTTCATCCCCGCTACATTGGGTCGATAAATGAGTACCAAGCTTGCTTCGGGTCTTAAACACTGAAGGTCTCTCTTCAGACAGACCACCAAATCGGAACATCTGTTCATGCACCTCAGCGTCCAATGGTCACGTGTATTATGATGGGCACAGTAGTTCCTGGCCCTCATGGATTGTTGTGCTTCTGAGTTTGTCTTAAGTTTGAGGATTACCTCACTTCGGGGATACCCCTTAGGTAAACATGTATTTCCACTCATTTGCAAGTAAACATTTTTCTTTCAATTACGTTTATTTCAGAAGGAAGTTTGATTTTTCAAATGTATTTGCTTAATAACATGTATATTTGTGTATTATATTAAAAATTTGATCAGTCTAAAATTACATGTTTTTAGCTCCTCTAAAAGCTTTTAGGATTTTACAACTGATCTTACAATCCATATACGTTTTATAGTAGTATATTTAAAAGTGATAAGGACATTTTTACGACTGTGTGAGCTGTTATGCCTCTTTATAAATATAAAAAATTGCATTCAGCTACAGTTTTTAAAATGTACAGAAATAAGTGGAGCAACAGGATACTTACATATTATGAATATTTTTGACTGCAGTAAGATATATTTATATTTCAGTTTCTTTACAATTTGAATAGAAGTTGTAAGCCATTTTGCGAATAGTTTGATATTGAGTATAAACCCATAGGCTGTTTAATATTGTAAAGTGTTTTACTTTGATACCAGCACACATTAAAATAAGGCTCATTTGCAGTTATATGATCAGATTCAGTGATATTTAAATTTTCAAAAATAGTCTACACGTACGAAAACATTCTTTCACAACCGCACACCACATCTCATACTATATCTTTCCTACAGCAGGAAATATTTGTGTATACTGAAAAATTTAATACAGGATACATTTCCAAGTGTTAAATTTGTTTTTAAATTTTGGTATGAATACATTGTGGAACTGTCGGTTAACTTCACTGAACAAAATTGTTTTAAGTGTACTGTTTTGAAAGACAAGATTAATTAGGGAGAACTTTTCTCACAATAGAATTTGTAATAACTGAATTGTGTGAAAATGTAGTTATCGATGTGTGACATTATTCTTTGTAAGAAAAGAAACAGAAAGATAAGAAATTTAACTTGAGTAGAAAATGGTTAGAAGTACTGTCATGCGCATTTGAAGAAGTATATCCCCCATTAAAATTAAAAATTATTGACTGAATGTGTGTTATGTCCATCACAAATGCCGATGTAGAAAAGGAATTTTTATTTAATACAAGAAGTTCGAAAAAGAGAACACTAGGAAGGAAAATTTAAATTTTTTTCCGAAAAATATTCAGTTAACATAAAAATATCTTTTATATGATTTTAATTAAAATAAATTAAAAGTATTGAAATCCTTTTTTATGCTATTTTAAATTAAAAGTATAACTGAATAGAGAAAGATCGGTTTTATTTCATAAATATAATCATTGTATGTAATATTTATTGTGTTATTGTTTAAAAATGAGATAGGGCCTTTGCTCTTTTTACCTCATTACTTTTTTAAAAAACAGGAAAGTGAGCGCGTTTTCTTACTCTCATATTCAAAAATGAATACAGGATGCTTTTTTCTGGTTCAAATCGCAATACCAAATATATATATATATATATATTTAAATTTTTAAAAATGACAGAAAAATAAATTTTCTTTGAAGAAAATATAATTATTTTTCAACTTCTAACATACTATTTATTTCATTTTTTTCCTCTTTTTTTTTTACCTTTCATTTCGTTTTTAATTTTACTGTGACTGAACATATAGGAGAAAGAAACACCGTATCTTTTTCAAAGAGGATTGATCAAGAGAGGATATCTACGCTTTCAAAGAAGATTGCCCAAGGCAACTTAACAGCTAGCTGTAAACGATTGATCTCTTGGTTCTTACTTTTCAAAGCGACCGAACTGGGTCGTAAAATTTTCCCCGTTCGACCTCCCAAGTTCTAAAAGGGGGAAAGGAAAAAAGTCTGTTGCATTTTTGAAGGGAATCGCAAAATAAGAGTTAAACGCATTCGGAATAACTTTTCAAGAGGAAGGTGTCCAGTTAGAGGGTTAAAGCCATCCAACCCATGGATCTGTCTGTCAATAGTTGCCTGTAGCTCATTGTATAGATTTTTAGATGTCAATAAATAATGAATCTGAAAACACAAGTCACCTTTTTTTGTCAGAAGTGTTTCGGTACAATACTTGTTGGACCAGTGTCGACATCGTACCACTATCGTATTTGGAAATCTCTGTCGGTGGCTGGATCGAGTCACGTATTACGAGTCAGAGTATCCTTACACCATCTTTTTTGAACCCAACTTTGGCGTGCACGTTCCTCGTTCGTTTGGAAAAACGGTCATTGTGTTTACGAGTCATTTGGATCTGACCTGGGACAAAGGGGTTGAGTTGAGATTTTTTCAAGTGGGTCGTCCTCCCTCTCACCGAGTTTGGGAGGCTTATCAACCTCGAACTACGGATGCGTACATTTTGGATTTTACACACTGCCCTCGAGTCGCAGACGTGTACGTGAAATGGTTGACGTGGTTGGACGATTGGGAAATGCATCGAGACGAGAACCTACCTTGGCGTGTAGTGTGTCCCCAACCATGGAAACGGGCTTTGGAAACACATGTGGAACGATCGCATCAGAACGCTTTGGCCCATGGGATGCCCTCTGACGTCTTCGAGCCTATGTAAGGGCCTTCTTTCTCAGATAAAGCACCCGTTTATTTTGCGCATGCCACCAGGGCGAGCCCATCGAACTCTCCATTTCCAACGATCCCCAAGTGATCACGGTGAATCACCTCCACGAACGTCTGGTTCACACCCCGTTACCCGTGGAATACCTACCCTTTTGTGTGAGGGGCAAGTTGAGCCAGAGGATGGTCAAAGGAAACAAAAATTTTCCTAGAGCCCTGCAGACGCTGCCTGAATTCAACGACGCCTTTCCCAATTCCTTGCACGTTTCGTATTGCACCATCTTACCAATTTGCCAAATACCTGCAGCAGTTTAACAAGCTGCAGGCGGAATGGAGCGTTTCAATTTTGTAAAAAAAAATTGGACCCGGAAAAAGGGGGATCGAGTTGACACGGTCCCCCTTTTTTCGGAGTATACCAAGATTGGATCGCTCAGCTAATTTGCGCTCATTTATGCTGAATAATCTTTCTGGGCCAATAAGAATCGTTTCACGTGACCCAGCAGAGTATAAGAGGCTCAGCAGCCCTTCTCACTCTGAAGCAACATGTCTCACCTAGCCTTTTTCGCTCACGCCAACATGTATCACCATGGTGGCCAACCTGTCCCCATCGAATTGTCGATTGCCAACATTCCGGAGGATGGTAAAGATCCAGACGTTATTTGCCTCACGGTGGACCACTCGAACCTCCTCATGACTCCCAAAGACAGCCGGGACAACAGGTACATCAATGAACGGCTCCACCTGAAAAGCCACCTTCCCGGATCTGTGCCCCTCGAATACCTGTCTTTCTGCGTCAGGGGCAAATTTTGTCACCTGGCCCAAGGAAACAGAGGTCTCATCGTCGCCAAGGGATCGGACCAGCGGAATATTTTTGAAAAGCTGGGACTTTTTACAATCAACTTGTAAATGCTGCCCCATTTCAGGGATTTGAATGATCGCACCCTGCCTGACCACCTGCACGATGAGGTGCATGAGGACTATGATATATCCGAGTGCACCATGGTGAAATCCTACCGATTTGCGCGATACCTGCAGCATTTTAACAAGCTGCAGGCTGAATGCAAAAAACAGACGGCTCATCTAGTAGAGTGAGTGAGTAAAAAAAAATTATACCGAAAAAGGGGGGACCGAGTCGACTCGATCCCCCTTTTTCGGTATAATTTCTTTAATCGAGTCGACTCGGTAACTTTTTTTCAAGACACACACTATGCAAACGTTGGAAGGATCCCAATATGCACCAGCCAATAGAAATTGTTTCACGTGACCTCATTAGAGTATAAAAGGCCAGCAGTTATACTTAGGAATGCTTTTGAATGGCTAAATGTTTTTGTTAAGATTGTCAGGATTTGGAGTCATGTTTCCATCTCAAATTCTGCCAGTCTTAACGGTAAATGTTTTTAGCAAAAATCTTCACGTCCGAAAATAGGGGGGCAGTTCCCCCCTTTTTTTGGGTCCATTCATACACCAAGATTGGAACCTGTGAATCATCACCAAGTTGGGAGGCCTTCTCACCTAGATGCATCACTGTGAATAATTGTCGTCACCTAGATTGGAATGAGGTGGTTTGTCCCCTAGATTGGAGAACCTCTCACCAAGATGCATCAAATATAAATTACTTGTGAATAATTGTCGTCACCTAGATTGGAATGAGGTGGCCCTCTCACCAAATATTTCATTTGACATGTCAAGAATTTCATTTGACCTGTCCAGCATTTCATTTGACATGTCCAGCATTTCATTTGACCTGTCCTGCATTTCATTTGACCCCTCGTCTCTCTGGGTTGGACATTTTCTCTCGGCCCTGAAAAATCTTTTTGTGTGAAATTTGAAAAATTTTGTATCATTCATATATATATGGTTACGCTTTTTGCATACTTTGCTTCATACTTTGATCGAGACCCTATAAACAACGTTGGGGTATAAAAACAGGTGAAAAGGGACATGTAAAAGGAGTAGTTGGAACGTCCCTTTTGAACCCTAAATACAACGTTGGGGTATAAAAACGGGGGGACACGATGCACACAGCCGCGTCCCTTTTGGACCCTAAATCCAAGGTTGGGATAAAAAAGGAGTCAGGTAAAACGAATCGTCCTTTTGGGTTCTTAAAGGCAAGTTTGGGATAGGCGTCATGTAAAACGAGTCGACGAAAAGGTACAGTGACGTTTCAAATGACATGGCGATGAACGAGAGGGTTTCTAATGACGTTTTGCTACGATATGGTTTCAAATAAGGTCGTTTTCCATTTCCAATCATTTTTTGAAAGGGTCACGGTGCTCAACAATTTTTTCGACCGACGTATCTGTTCAACCATGTAAAAAAAAAAAAATTTTTTTTAGAGAGTATAAAAGTTTGACAGCCTTTCGTTGCAATTCATTCACTCTCAGTGTTTCTTCAAGAGTCATCATGTGGTTCAGAATTCTCCTGCCTCATCAACACTATCCATTAGCTGCTATGGTTGGAAAGGATGGCAAGCTCTATTTTAGACTGGTGGATGTTGGAGCCCTACTAGATCGTTCCAAAGTATACAAATTGGCCAAAAGATTCGAAAACATTGTTATTCAAGGCAAAGATGTGTTGTCGGCCCACAAACAGTATCCAATCATGACGCAAAAGTCAAAACTGGTGACTCCTGATGTCGTCTTTAACATTTTGAATGCCGAACTGTCGTCGTTGGCCACGAGTTTTGCCATCAGTCTCAATGCGGGTTCTGCTCTGGTGGAGAACCCTAGCAACCTGTTTGTGGAGAGTTACAAAACATCTCCCGTCTTGCATGTCCAAGACTCTCCGTCCCCAATTCAATCTTGGTGAGACTGTGGGCCCAAACCTTTATCCAAAAGGTGCAGGACATGCATCGGATGCAAAACGGATCCAAACAATCCATACAGATGGTTTATTAGGCCTGCTTGAGGGCTGAAGCAAGGCCTTCTGTTCGAACTTGATGAGAGGCTTTCTCTACCTGAGAGACCTGCTGAACCTCTGAGAATGCCTACTCCCCTGCTGAACCTCAGAGAATGCCAACTCCACCTGCTGAACCTGAAATACCTTCTGAACCTAAAAATATGCCACCTGCCGAACCTGAAAGACCACCCATGGAGATGGTGGATCCCTCTGTTTCCGTAAATACAGTGGAGGTGACACCACTCCTGATCCTTCGTTGTGACAAGGGTATCCAGACAATTTCCCCTACCTTAATGTCAAATGCCTTGATCTTGGAAAGAGGCTCATGGAACAACCACAGGCAAATAAAAGACTCTCTATCAAACAGGAACCCTCGGAGGTTTAAAAAACATTGTTTTGTGGATGCCTAGAAATCATCCATTCATGAAATTAGGTAACAATGGATTCATTATTCAACCCACTAATGTATATGTTATCAATAAATGATTGATTGTACAAACATGTTTCATTCATTTCATACGTGAAAACCCTTATCAATTTCCTTTTCCTTATCAATCGACTTGCTCCTTCTGTCCACTATAAAAGCAGGGCTCAGAAGCCAGTCGCTTCATTTTACTCTTGAGACATGGAACACGATTTAGCTTTCACACTGCATCTTGCCATGTACCACACACACACACACACACACAAGAGGCAGACCTTGGTGATTACATCACCTTCATGATGAATTTTCGGACCGTTTTAATTCGTTTGAAACCTTCCGAAGAGATTGAACTCGGAACAATCTGTGCCATGAACATTATTGATTTGATGATGCAAATCCTACCGGAACACGAGCCCCATGACGTGCCTTGGTTTGAAAGTTTTTCCTATTTCGAACCGCGGACATGGATAGCGAATGCATGGAGCAAGAGTCCGTCAAAGGGAAAGGCGCCTTCATCCAAGCCTTATGGACTCAATGTGCCATACCCAATTTGTACGGTTTGGTGTATAAGGCTTGGAGACGCTATGGTGCTCAAAACCTGACCACCTGGACTCGATTGGCTCAAGCGGTGTTGGACGAGTGTTTTGGGCAGAAATGGCCCGATAGCATAATCCAAGTGCCAGACTCGTGTTCGATTTGCCTCAGCACGATGCACACTGGGCGGAAAAGACGCAGTGTGGCCATGCATTTCACTTGCGTTGCCTCCTTCGACACCTGGATGTGAGCTACTTCTGCCCCCACTGCAGAACACCCAACCCTCCTAGGCCACCTTAGACACCGTATTGAGCCCCCAAATATGGGAGAATGATTACTGAGTAATCATTCTCCCATTTGTTTGGGCTCCTCTTTATGCCAAGGTTGGAAACTATATATTGCACGCAACACTCTCTCTCCAAATAATATTTATGTGGTCAAGGTTGAAACACATCCAGCCTTTTAATCATTCCATGTAATACACAACTCATATGGTCAAGGTTGATCCAATTCAATCTCTTATCAGTAGCCAATGAGAAACCACTTCCGCCTCTGTCTACTATAAAAGCAAAGCCCAGTCGCATCATTTTATTCATGAGACATGGAAGACGACAAAGTCTTTGCGCTCAATCTTTCCATGTACCTAGGAGCAGACCTTGGCGATTTCATCAATTTTATGGTGCTGCTTCGATCCCATGTAAACGCCCTGAAACCTTACGAGATTATTGCTCTCGGATCCACAATGGACCTGGTTGAAAAGATTCGTCAGCTGTTTCCACATCTTGACCTCCAGGACTTTCCTTCGCTCGAGCCTTATGCGTACCTGGAACCTGCAGACCTTTTCCACGATTACTTGGAACAGGAGGCTAGGAAAGGAAAAGGAGCCTTTATCCAAGCCATGTGGACTGTCATAGGCAAGCCGAAACTATACAATTTGGTGACCAAGGCTTGGACAGAGCAAGGTCCCCCGACACTAGCCCCCTGGATTCAATTGGCTCAAATGGGGTTGGATGGGTGTTATGGGCAGAAATGGCCCGATACCGTGTTTGAAGTGCCCGATGCATGTCCCATCTGCCTCACTCCTATACACAAGCAAGAAAGAACACAGTGTGGACATGTGTTTCCCAAAAAAGCCTTTTAGAACACTTGGACGTTCGCAACACCTGTCCCATCTGCAGAGCATTGTTGATAGACCCATAAACAACATGTTCAGCCCCAGAAAAATGGGAGAATGATTACTGGAAAGGAGCATAGCTCGGAACCAGTAGTCGTTCTCCCATTTTTTGGGGCCCTTCCTCTCGCCAACGCTGGCAGAGAAGAATAATTTTGGAAAATATTTTTACCCCACAAAGAAACAAGAGGGATTCTCATGACTCACGACTATACCAACAATAAATAAGAAGCAGTAATAAAGAAGAAACTTTCTTTCTACATACTTGCTACTTTCATACTACTCTATATTAAATATATACTATATATATAAGGTAATGTTAACTTTTTTCACTATAAGTTGCTGTCAGCATTTTCACAGTGTTTTAAACAGGTACAATAATGGGTAAAAAATCGAGCATTATGACATGTTTTTAGGTGAGATTGGAAACAAATGGGGACCAATTTGTGACATAAAATGAATTAAATGGGGTAAAATTTAGGAATGGGACCTCAGACGGTAATTAAAGGTTGGTTCAATCAATCCTGCTGAACATTCAAACGCATAGAGTCGTTGAAACAAGGAAATGAGAAAAGGGGGGAACTGATAAATACCAAAAAATTGTAAATAAAGAGACTAAATATTTTGTGTGTTTTTTATGCGTGAAAATATTTGAAATGAAAAAGTAAATGGACATTTAAAACTGTCCTCTACAAGTAAAAAAAAATTTTTTTAATAATAAAATGTTTTTTGATGGTAAAGTTTAAAGCTCCCAATCATCTCATGATACTCATTCCTGCAAAAATGAATTCCCTAGACTATGATGATTTTATTGACATGTTCAATGTACCAACACCTATCTCACCTTTACCATCAACTCCAGTGGCTTCTCCATCCCACGAACAATCTCAAGATGTGATTTATGATTCGTTACCACCCATGGAACAATCTACAGTTCCCGAGTCACCTTTGAAAGAACCCATGGAACCATCTAGAGTTCCCAAGTCACCTTTGAAAGATCCCGTGGATTCTAAGCCACCAATTGTTTCTAAAGCACCTGATCCACCTGTCAAGAAGGCCCATGACAAGAAGGTTGATTTCGTTATTCATTGTTCTCCGCGATCGGAACGAAGGAATGAGGAACAAAGGCCACGAGACCCCAGGATGTATAGAAGACCCGATTTCAGACCCCGTATTGAAGGTATGATTTCAAACCCAGAGTGTTTCGGAGACCCCCTTATGCACAGCAATTAATGCCCACTTCCCAGAAAAATGCCCAAGTCTTTTCCACAGCCAAGGTTTGGCCGTGCTGTGTATTAGGAACAATGGTTTCACGCTGACCAACGGAGTCGTCTTGTATGCCATGGATCGGGAATGTCCCAACGAACTGTTTAAATTTTTACACTATCTCAATGTTGGTACCATTTGTGTCACCGACCAACATTCTAAACAAACATTTAAAGAAATCCAAGCCAGTTGGAGCTCCTCGAGTCAATTCAAGCGAACCCCTGTGATGCTTTTTTAAATTCGAATGGACGTGAGCTGGGTCAATGTCCGTTTTGTAATCAGACCATATGTCATCGTTGGACTGCAGTGCAAGGCATGTGAGCTATTCTGCATCAAGCCATCAATCCCATTTTTCACTCGTGATTGGTTCAAATAGTCATGATTGGCTACAGATGGCTCCGCCCACATCCTGTTTAAAAGTATAAAAGAAGACTCGTCTCGACGCTTCACATCAGTGCACGATGGACCAAATCGATGCCTTCCCCGAGCACATTTCAATGATCGTGGTGCCCGTGACGCGGCCCGAGAAATCAGACGCATTGAAATATGCCGCTCGGCAGGGACAAGTCCGTGCTTGCATCATTTACCAGGAACCCAACACGAAACGAGTTTTTGTCTTGCTTTGCAAAGACAATTGGCACCAAAAAGACGCTGGTGGATAATTTCAAGCGTGCCATCATGGAGGCAAAGCACGTGAACGAATTCAGGCCCGACGATGTCTTGTGGGAGAAAATCTCCAAGGGACTTTTGAGAAATCCCAATCGACCCCTGAAAAACACCGACAAGAGGATGGTGTACATTTATAACAACATGTTTTTGTGAAAAAATAATTACTTTTGGCTTCCGAACGGTAAAGCCCGGCGAGATTCACCTTATTCAAACGACCAACGTCCCCATGCTAATCTATGAATTTCCTTCTTCCAGTCTCAGGTGTCGAGCCAATCCCAATTTGTTTAGGAGGAGCTTTGAGCCATATGATCAGATGCTCTATCATCGAATGGTGTTGGAGCCCCACACGGCCTATCCGATCCCGGCTGGAACCCGTTACATCTTGTTGACGGTTCAAAAGACTGTGTTTGGTTTGGACATTATCCCCGAAACCATTCTCCCCCAGCTCATGGAGAATGGATTTAACCTGAGGGATTTTAGAAAAATGAAACGATACGATCAAAAGGTCTACAAGCTACCTCCTCCTACCCCGGCTCATGTACCTTCAGAGACAAACAAACGACCTTTGGAAGAACAGCCAGGGCCTTCCTCCAAACGGAACAGAGTGTTTATCACACCCGTCATCAGACCACCTGAGGCTCCTGTGTTGATTACTAGACCTTCCACGGCCTTGGCCACCCCTTATCCCGTGAGTATTCAAGAGCCTCCTGTGCTGACGACACCTCAGATCCTTCTACCAGATCCACCTGAGCAGATACCAGTCTTTCAACCACCTGTCCAGATACCACCTGTGCAGCTCTTTTTACCAGATCCACCACCTGTGCAGATTCTTTTACCACCTGTGGTCGAGACTTTGGAGCCGACAGTTACGGACGACTCTTCAATAGATCAGATCATGTCGTCCGTATTTAGAGACTGCTCGCAACAAGGGCTTCCCCGGCTCATACCCAAGAACCCCAGTTGCTTGACACGGTGCCTTCCATGTTTGACGAGAGTAATGATCTCATCTCGTTCTTGGATCACTTTGAAACAGTGTTGGCCATAGAGCAACAAGAAACACCCATGGACTTAACCATGCCCCGTTTGAAAAAGAAAGTGAGAAAGACTATTGGGTTTAAAGTGATTAAACCGTTGGATCTATCTGTACGCAATTGTTTGCCTTGCATGTAAAGATTATTTTGATATAAATATTGCATATATTATTTTGATGTAAATATTTTTTGTAAAAAAATTTCATTTTTTGCCAGAAAACAGTCTCATTTTTTTGTCCAAAAAATACCAAGCTTGGAGACAAGAGCATGTAAAAAAAATAGTTTTGGACCAGTGTCGACATCACACCACTATTGTGTTTGGAAATCTGGGTCGGTGGCCGGATCGAGTCACGTATTACGAGCAAGACTATTCTTATACCATCATTTTTGAACCCAACTTTGGTGTGCACATTCCTCGGTCGTTTGTAAAAACGGTCATTGTGTTTACGAGTCATTTGGATCTGACCTGGGACAAAGGGGTTGAGTTGAGATTTTTTCAAGTGGGTCGTCCTCCCTCTCACCGAGTTTGGGAGGCTTATCAACCTCGAACTACGGATGCGTACATTTTAGATTTTACAGACTGCCCTCGAGTCGCAGACGTGTACGTGAAATGGTTGACGTGGTTGGACGATTGGGAAATGCATCGAGACGACAACGTCCCTTGGCGCATGGTGGGTCTCCAACCATGAAAGCGGGCTTTGGAAAAACACGTGCAGCGCTCGCATGAAAAGGCTTTGGCCAATGGGATGTCCTCTGACGTCACACTCCTCGAGCATATATAAAGCGAGCAACCAGCCGCTAGAATTATTGTGCTTTTCTCAAATTGAAGCAACATTCCTGTTTTGAGTCAACCAGCCTATTTTGCTCATGCCAACGTGTTTCATCACGATGGCAAGCCAGTGCCCATCGAATAATCCATTGCCTCGATTCCCAGGGATGGCAGCGATCCCGAAATCATGTGCATCACCGTGAATCATGCCTGGCAAACTTCCAAGTCCAAAGATTTTCGATCCAACTGCCAAGAGAATGCCCGTCTTCGTCTGGTACACCAACCGTTACCCAAGAGTGCGCCCGTGGAATACCTGCCCTTTTGCGTGAGGGGCAAGTTTAGTCAGCTGGCCCGAGGCAACAGGGGCCTGATGGTGGTCAAAGGAGTGGAGCAACAAAATTTTTTTGAAGAGCTCGGACTGTATGCCATGGCCCCGGAAAACCTGCCGAAATTCAAAGACATTTGCGATGGAACCTTTCCCAACCCCGTGCATGAGGGTGTGCACGAGGAAGAGGACATTTCGAACTGCACCATGCTAAAATCTTATCAATTTGCCAAATACCTGCAGCAGTTTAATAAGCTGTATGCTGAATGGAGCTATAAAGTTACGGTACAGTAAAAAAATGGACATTGGCTCGGAAAAAGGGGGATCGAGTGGACACAGGAGTCGACTCGGTCCCCCGTTTTTCGGGCCAAATAGTGTACCAAGATTGGAATGTACATTTTAAAAACTTGTGCTAAATCGTGCTGTTTGATGCACCAAGATTTGGTTCATCTGTATTTTAAAAACTTGTGCTGAATCGTGCTGTTTGATGCAATAAATGTCTGGTGATTCAAGGCTGGAAAGCATCAGCCAATAAGAATCAATTCACGTGACCCAGCAGAGTATAAAAGGCGAGGGCTCATCCACCAGAGACATTCTCACTCAGCGACATGTCTCACTTAGCCTTTTCTGCCCATGCGAACGTGTTTCACAATGGTGGCCAGCCTGTTCCTATCGAATTGTCGATTGCTAGCATTCCGGAGGATGGCAAAGATCCAGAAGTGATTTGCCTCACGGTGGACCACTCGAATCTCCTTACGACTGCCAAAGACAGCCGGGCCAACAGGTACATCAATGTACGGCTCAGTTTGAAGAGCCACCTGCCCGGATCTGTACCCCTCGAATACCTGTCTTTCTGCGTCAGGGGCAAGTTTTGTCACCTGGCCCAAGGAAACAGAGGCCTCATCGTCGTCAAGGGTCATCTTTCAAGAGTCTCATCTCCGTACCATGATGATTAGTAGAACTTTCTCCAAAAATGTGAAGGACTAGTTAACATTATGCCCACCCACATGAAGTGAGTGAGTGAATATTAACGTCGCACTGTTCAGCTACGCGAGGGCTTTTGGCGACGGACCACGTAATTTTGTACCATGGATAAGTGACGTGGACGACACCTGAGTTGGTACTCTCTCTCCTAACTACCACACCACACCAATGGGAGTACGTTTCAGCTCTCGACATATTTAACGTGCATCGCTGCCCTACATGGCGGGTCTTTAGTGGTAGTGGGCTCGAACACATGACATGCCTATCATGATCCGATACCTTGACAATTGGGCTACCGCAGCCCTCCCACCCACATGGAAACTCCGCTACTACGATACCTATCTCGTTACGTGAGGTGGTTACGAGGTCAATGTTATCTCCAGATTATGTTGCGACGATGATCACGATTCTTCGGAGAATGTTAATCACTCTTTCTATGATCTCGACTCCAGTACAAACGAGCTTCATTTAGCACAAAAGCGTGGGTGCAAGAAAGATAATAGCACACAAACAGCTGGACGTCTGGCTACAGCTCTCTTCGGAAGAGTGTACTGTTAGCCTCGCAATCATTGTCCTGGGAGTTGCAGCAAGTTCTATAAATAGTTGTTTGTCATGCATCGTTCGTGTGGTTACGAACATAAATCATGCGGTGCAACATATGCGACACTTCTGTCCGTGACAAAGCACTTTCTGCCATTCCTATGATTTTACTTTTGAAAAACAAAGAGATTTGTCTTCTTTGAGCCACAGTCGAAATGGAAGTTCTTTTGGGGGCGTCCGGACTGTAATGCAGTCTGAGATGTTGGACATGGCGAAAGTGGAGTTTTTCATTCTGCGTTGAGGCATAACGGTCATTGGTTGAGATGAGGAGATCCGGGAGGAGTGGCTATGGTTATTCTTCGGGATGGAATGAGATTGTATCTGCATGGAAGAGAACTTAGAGAATGTTCTCTGGTTTATCAATGGTAGTGTGATCATAGACTTCTATTGGTGGCCCTGGGGACTGAGTATTGGGAAAGCGGGAGGAGCTTGTCCCGTGGGGGTAAAAATAGAATTTAACATGAAAAAAATTTTAATAAAGAAAATATGAGAAATTTAAGTTTACTAAGATGCAATAAAACACTATTGCAAAGAAGTTAAAAATATCATGGAGGGTTATATGAATCAGGAAAATTCTTCTTGGCCTTTTACTTTTATTCACAGTCGCAACGTTTGTAACAGTTGCAATATGCATGAGCTCACTGATTAGAGACAATCAGAATCCTGTGCACTAGCAGGATTTCTAATAGACTCTTCAGTGGCCGTGATAGCCTAGTGGTGAAGATCACTGACGTGTCATGAGTTCGATCCTAATACCGCTGAAGACCCAGGACCACTTTTAACCTCCCTAGGTTCCCCTATTTCGAGAGCAACCCTCTTCCTCCTCCAATTCTTGCTTTTCCTGTTTTACTTTGGGAGGGATTTTCCCTTAATTTTCTTTGTTTTTGCTGTTTGGAGATCCACCACCTATGGACCCGCCATGTTATGGACTGAGAGTTGTAAGGAAAGAATAGTGGTATGGTTTGACAACTCTCTTCTCTTGCTCATTTCTTATTATACGGCATCACGGACCATTCACCCTTTTATAAATTAATGAAATCATTTGTGCAATTACATTATAGAGTATAAATTATTGTATGCATTGTTCTCAATTTGTTAATTATCATCTTTTTCATCGCTTTACTTTTTCGACATCTTTGTTGTGTCATTATCCTTGTACAACGAAGATTTTCTTCGAGCAATTTCCATTGCAATCAATTTCGAGTGCATAACAACATCAAACTGTGAAGCTTTTCATTTTCCATTTAGTCTTCACTGTCTTAAGGGCAGAAATGTTTCTCTCACGATTCCCTAAGCTCTCGTTCGCTGTGTGTGTAGTTTTTTTTCACCCCCTGCCCAAATCCTTTGCGCCCTAGGCACGTGCCTAAGCAGAAAAGTGGCACTGTGAAGACCCACTGTGCAGATAGAAAGCTGTCGTTCAAACGTCCTCCCGTTGGTGTGGCGTGGAAGTTAGGAGGGGGTGCCAGCTCAGGTGTTATCCTCGTCATTTGACCGTGGTTAAAAATTACTAGTTATATCACCCAAAGCCCTCACGTATCTGAGTAATTCGACGCCAATATTCACTCAATAGCCTCTCCTATTGTCTTCTGCCATCGACAACCCTAAGCGATCTGCATTTCATACAGGGTTTTAATGATGAGGATTATATTTGTGTGAGTATGTAACAAACTTTGACATCATTCAACACTTTGTTAGATTTTACAAGCAGCAGAACAAATTCTGTTAAATTATCTCTTTTTATTTTTTTAAAAAATCTATTGCTGTAACACACGGTTTAATTCTAAGACCGAAATGTAGATGGCGGTACCTTTAACGGAAGCAAGTGGCATGTAATTTACGGAGTTCCTGTCCCTGTAAGGGACGTACCTCCTCATCAGAATTGATACATTTAGAGCCGAAATAATGGGATGACATAAAATAAAAAAGAAAAAATTTTAATAAATTAAAAGAGAGAATTAAATGGGCAGACTAAATCTGCTAAAAAATAGTGGCGGACGGAGGCCGCTCACCGAAGAAAGAATTGTCCAGCTGACTGCGAGTTGATTGGCCGTAGCCAATCTATGCAGAAATGGAATGGGTGGATCCGAAAATAAACGACTCGAAACAAGGATATCTTGGAATTAAATAAATTCCATAGAAAAAGAAGGGGGAAGAAAATAAACTTTTAACGAAACGAAGCACTGTATTACCGTCAGAGAGAGTTTGGAGTTGAATGAGTGAGCACGTGTTACCCGTTTCGCTGTCCAATCCTGGACTATGTAATTTATTTAACTTCCACTTATTTCCTCTAATTGTTTACCCTGTATTGTGTCTGTCCATTGTAACTGTGTTACTTTATGTCATTAAAATATTTTAATTACCCCGAGATCTTCTCCATATTATTTTGGTTTACCCAGTAATGACGTAAGAAATCGTTACAATTCTGGCGCGCAAAAACGTCGGCCCGACCTACAGCTCCCAACTCTCTCTCGCTTTTTCCACTTAGGTTTAGGTGTTGAAGTGTTGTCACCCGACAACAGAAACAGGATTCGCGCCCTGCGGATAAATAATATTTCCATCCAAAAAACCTGTGAACAGATAAATTATTCTAAATAATCTTGCTGTTATTCTGAATAAGAGCAGTGATTATTATTGCTCTCAGTATCTATTGTGTGTATTACAATATAGTAACGTAATTGAATTTTAAGTGATGTTTTCACTTATTCATTTGTCAGTATTCTTAATCTTAATACTTTTTTGAAAACGAAACTTGCAATCTATTGTTTGTTCTGATTAAAGCTAATTGAAGGTTATTTATGAATGTATATTTTCTTACTAATTAAGAATTTTATGCCATTAACATATATATATATTTGTTATCAAGAAATTATTGTGATTGGTATTTATTCAAATAATTTCACTTTGATTCTTGTTTGATTACTAAACTTTTAATTAAGTTTTAAATTGAATGCAATTTTACCATAATAATTTTCTTCTTTTTATGTCTAACATAAAAATAATTCTTTTGCGAAGTATATCATTGACTACGAAGTGTTACTATAACATTTGAAAACTTGTATAGATATGTTTTAATAAAGTATAAACATATATTTCTGCTTTTTACTAAAAATTTTTTGGGAAAATAAATTCAAGTACTAATAAGTGTAAACAATTTGTGATATTGTTAACTTCAGAGTGGATGAAATAATTTATGAATGGTATTTCTATTGAAACGTATTTGAATTGCTTTTGATTAAAAACAATTTAATTGATTTAATTTTACGAAAACGAAATTTTTCTTTGATTTAATTTAAACGATTTTATCTTAATTGCTGATACTCTTTTGATTAATAATGAATATTGTTTAAATATTCTTATTTTGATTTACGAAATTGGAAGATAGTTGATATTGAAGAATTTGTTTCATTTTAATCTCATTAATATTGATTTGCAAAATTAATTATCACATTTTGAAATTAGAGAATTTTAGTGTCATTCAGGAAGAGTGTATTATAGTATAGAGTATTTTTTGTATGTATTGGAAACTTTAAGTGCATAGGTATTTTTGACTATAAGATTTTCAGATCACAGAATTAACAGTTTTTAGTGAACTGTAATTCATTAACTTTAATTGAACGTTACTAAATTAACTTTGAAATAGACTAAAAGCGACGGAAAATGGCTTTTTTGGGAAGGTCCAGAAAAGATGATTTAATGATGTTGGTCACAGAACTGGGTCTGGCTCCGTCGGAACAATCTCAAAATTATTGAACTAAAAGATCTCATAACAAATTAGTGATAAGTATGATGAGGAATTCGTCAAAGATGTGCTCAGCGTCATTGTGGAAGAACGTACAGCAACAGAAAAACAAAAAGCTGAGGAACTGGAGGAGAAACAGGAAGCTGTGTTTGTGGCTCAGCAACGAGAAAGAGAGAGAATTCGAACTTGAAAAAATGAAAATTCAACTTGAAGTGCACGCTGTCACAAGCACCTGTTACAAGCCAACAGCTAGAAAACCCAAAGCTTGAGTTAAATACAATCATTCCGAGATTCAACTCGAAGGAAGATGAAATGGGCCTATACTTGACAATTTTCGAACATCAAGCGAAGTTCTTGAACATCCCTGAAAAAACTTGGACAGCATACCTGATTGGCTCACTGCCACCTGATATAGCTCAGCTCATCGCAAGAGAGGATGAAGATGATGCTCAAAACTATGAAAAGGTAAAAGAAATGCTTCTCAAAAGATTTCGAGTTACAGGCGATAGGTTTAGGCAGAAGAAAACCCAACAGAAGAAAAACCCAGATTCAACATGGCGAGACTTTTATTTCGAATTAACTTCTTATTTTGAAGGTTGAATCAGAGTTGAGGATCACCACGTTTGATCAACTTAAAAAGTCTAATAATTGTTGATCAGATAAAAAGAAAAACTCCATCAAATATCAAAGAAAATTTTCTGGATATTTGGGCGGATTTGAACGATTCTTTGGAATTGGCTGAGAATTTGGACGCATATGACAGCCTAAGGCGTGGAATGAAAATAATCCAAATCAGACTTTCAAGAAGAAAGAAGAATTCTTTAACCCTCTGAGTGGTTAGCTTCCCCCTGAAAAGTTATTCCGAAAGCGTTTACTCTTATTTTGCCATTCGCTTTAAAAATGCAACAGACTTCTTTCCTTTCCCCCTTTTAAAACTTGGGAGGTCGAACGGGGACAATTTTATGACTCAGTTCGGTCCCTTTGTAAAGTAAGAACCAAGAGATGAATCGTTTAATAGCTAGCTGTCAAGTTGCCTTGGGCAATGTTGTTTGAAAGTTGTAGTGAAACTGGGTCGTTTCCCCTATATGTTTAGTCACAGTAAAATAAAAACAAATTGAAGGGTGGAAAAAAGGAAGAGAAGTTGAAAGGTGTTAGAAGTTGAAAAATAATTATATTTTCTTTAAAAAAATTTATTTTTCGGTCATTTTTTAAAAATTAAAAAAAAAAATATATATTGGTATTGCAATTTGAACCAGAAAAAAGCATCCTGTATTCATTTTTGAATATGAGAGTAAGAAAACGCGCTCACTTTCCTGTTTTTTTTAAAAAAGTAATGAGGTAAAAAAGAGCGAAGGCCCTATCTCTTTTTTTAAACAATAAATGGTGCATACGGTGATATACATACGATGATTATATTTATGAAATAAAACCGATCTTTCTCTATTCAATTATATTTTTAATTTAAAATAACATAAAAAAGATTTCAGTACTTTTAATTTATTTTAATTAAAATCATATAAATAATATTTTTATGTTAACTGAATATTTTTCGGAAAAAATCTAAATTTTCATTCCTAGTGTACTCCTTTTCGAACTTCTTGTATTAAATAAAAATTTCTTTTCTACATCGGTATTTGTGATGGAAATAACACACATTCAGTCAATAATTTTTAATTTAAATGGAGGATATACTTCTTCAACTGCGCATGACAGTACTTCTAACCATATTCTACTCAAGTTTAATTTCTTATCTTTCTGTTTCTTTTATTACAAGAAAAAATGTCACACATCGATAACTACATTTTCACACAATTCAGTCATTACAAATTCTATTGTGAGAAAAGTTCTCCCTAATTAATTTTGTCTTTCAAAACAGTACACTTAAAACAATTTTGTTCAGTGAAGTTAACCGACAGTTCCACAATGTATCCATATCAAATTTTAAAAACAATTTTAACATTTGGAAATGTATCCTGTATTAAATTTTTTGAGTATACACAAATATTTCCTGCTGTATGGAAGACAGTATGAGAGAGATGTGGTGCGTGGTTTTGAAAGAATGTTTTCGTACGTGTAGACTATTTTTTAAAATTTAAATATCACTAAAGCTGATCATATAACTGCAAATGAGCCTTATTTTAATGTGTGCTGGTATCAAAATAAAACACTTTACAATATTAAACAGCCTATGGGTTTATATTCAATATCAAACTATTCGCAAAATGTGTGTGTGTGTGTGTGGTTTACAACTTCTATTCAAATTGTAAAGAAACTGAAATATAAATATATCTTACTGCAGTCAAAAATATTCATAATATGTAAAAATCCTATTCCTCCACTTATTTCAGCACATTTTAAAAACTGTAGCTGAATGCAATTTATTATATTTATAAACGAGGCATAAAAATTCACACAGTCGTAAAAATGTCTTTATCATTTTTAAATATACTACTATAAAACGTATATATGGATTGTAAGATCAGTTCTAAAATCCTAAAAGCTTTTAGAGGAGCAAAAACGTGTAATTTTGTGGATTGATCAAAATTTTAATATAATACACAAATATACATGTTATTAAGCAAATACATTTGAAAAATCAAACTTCCTTCTGAAATAAACGTAATTGAAAGAAAAATGTTTAATTGCAAATGAGTGGAAATACATGTTTATCTAAGGGGTATCCCCAAAGTGAGGCAACCCTCAAACTTAAAACTCAAACTCAGTGGCACAACAATCCACAACACATGAGGGCCAGGAACTACTATGCCCATCCCAATATACGTGACCATTGGGCACTGAGGTGCATGAACAGATGTCCCGATTTGGTGGTCTGACTGAAGAGAGACCTTCAGTGTTTAAGACCCCAAGCAAGCTTGGTACTCATTTATCGACCCAATGTAGCGGGGATGAAAGGCAGAGTCGACCTTGCCCATACCGTTAATAGAACCCAAGACCTGTGGTGTGGAAGCACGATACACTACCACTCGACCCTATTCGGTGAAAAATAAAACTTAATTTTAGAATCTTATATAATTCCCTAATGAATGAGGGAGTCCAAACTTTTTTTTTCATGTAAACTGTTTAGACGGAAATGGTTAATTATGAACATTTCAGAAGTTGCATAAAATAAATTAACTGTTATAGTTTACATAAATTTTTAAGAGTGCAAAAAGTGTATTTTGGCTGCACGAATTTTAAAAGGAATACGGTTACGAAAAAGTAGTGCAAATCTATCTAAAGTAGGGTTGGTTACCTTAGATATTGTCAAACACAACAAAGTATTGGGAGCCAATTCCACAATTCGTTGTTATAAAAATGTATGGAAAATTACAAGACTTAGTTTTTGCATTTGTAATTGATATCTTTTTTTTCCTGAGAAATTTAAAAGTTAGAGCGGCATCCATCAAAACCGCGGTTCCCTCTCTGTTTTTCCAGATCGCCCCTGACTAAGCAGGCTCTGCCATAATAAGTGAAAATGCCGTATTTTGTTTGACAAGATCATTTTTTAGCAGACTGCATTTTTCATGTATTTTAGATGGTCGTTTTATATTTTCTACATCAATATCTTAATGTCTGAATTTAAAATTACATAAAATTCTTGACATTCGCATCAATGACCATTATAATTTTTATTAGTAAAGAGTGTTTTTTTTCCAGGTATAGAAGTTTAAGTTGGCATTACTTTCCAAGATGGCGACCGATTTAACAGCTGTCAAGTGATTTATTCTCAGTTTGGTTTGGCAATTCATCAAAACGATCATCAAGCAAGGCGTAGATTCGTCGAATGGGCCCAAAACGAGATTGCCGTTGTTCCCGATTTTCATAAGCGAATTTTGTTTAGCGATGAAGCGCACTTCTGGTTGAATGGCTACGTCAACAAACAAAACTGCCGCATTTGGAGTGAAGCTAATCCACAAGTGTATGTCGAAACACCGCTACATCCAGAAAAACTGACTGTTTGGTGCGCTTTATGGGCTGGTGGAATCCTTCTTGAAAAACGATGAAGGCCACAACGTTACAGTCAATGGTGATCGGTATAGAGCCATGATTACTAACTTTTTCATTCCTGAATTGAACAATCATGATGTCTAGGAGCTGTGGTTCCAACAAGACGGCGCAACATGTCACACAGCTCGTGCCACAATCGATTAATTGAAAGACACGTTTGATGACTGCCTAATTTCACGTTTTGGACCTGTGAATTGGCCTCCAAGATCTTGTGATTTAACACCGCTAGACTATTTTCTGTGGGGCTATGTAAAGTCATTGGTCTATGCGGATAAGCCACACACGCTTGACCATTTGGAAGACAACATTCGCCGTGTTATTGCCGATAAACGGCCACAAATGTTGGAAAAAGTCATCGAAAATTGGACTACATCCGAGCTAGCCGTGGCAGTCATATGCCAGAAATCATATTTAAAATATAATGCCACAAGATTATCTTTCGAATAAAAAAAATTCATGTCAATCGAATAATACATCGTTGTTTTATTGCAATTTAAAGTTCTATACCTCTAAAAAAAACACCCTTTATATGAATGTGTCATCAAACGATTACATGACTATTATTAACATATTATTTTAACCATTTAATTAATATTAAGTATAATATAACGCACACAAATTTTCTGAACTTTAAAATAAATATTTCGAAAACTGCTTCAGATATACTCACAATTTTTCATTCCTACGCTTTAGCTTCTCAGTTTTGCTTCTATGTAAAACTTTATTGTATATTCGACGATTTTTTTAGTATATTTTTTGCTCTTAGCATGCAGTTTTCAACTGAATTGTATGAAATCTTCGAAATATATTAAAAAATACCAAAGAAGCTATATAATAAAATTTGAGAGAAATTTATATTATACTCAAAGAGTTGCTAGAACTTATGGTAAATAATTTTTAACTGCGCGATACATTTTTTTTCGAAATTTCAAATGGAATTTCTAACATAAAATTTCTAGCTTTATACGGTCGAGATTTCAAAAAATATCCAGATTTTAATTACTTACACTGGTGTGCAAAAATTAAGGACGAGACGGTTTTTTCAATATAACTTTGTACAAAAGCTTTCCAAATCAACACATTTAATACCGTAAGATCCCCAATACGTAAGGACATGTGTAATATGTAAGCAACACCTACTAAAAGAGAAATCAGAGGGATAAAAATGAAGCTTTATTGAAAAAGTAGCATGGAGCGCAATGCGACTGACGGCCGAAACATCCCTGTGATGGGTGTCCAGCAAGAAACATCCGGTCTTTAGTAGGGGATATGATCTCCCCTGACTGCTAGGCAGGTTTCACAGCGTCTGCCCATGCTGAGAATGAGGGTGTCAATGAGTTGCTGAGGCATTGCTGCCCATTCGTCTTGCAGCGCCAATCGAAGCTCCCGAATCGTTACTGGTGGTAAGGTACGAGCTGCCAAGCGTCTGCCTAGAAAATCCCATACATGCTCGATGGGATTGAGATCCGGAGATCGTGCCGGCCAATCCATACGTTCAATATCCTCACTCTCTAAGAGCTGTTCGGCAGCTACTGTGCGATGACATGGTGCATTGTCGTCCATGAAAAGGAACTGCAGACCCATAGCGCCTCTAAAAAGACGCACAAGGGGAAGAAGAATCTCGTTACAATAACGGGTCCCGTTGACTGAACCTGCGTCGAAGATGTGAAGGTCTGTACGACTACCAAGCATGATGCCTCCCCAAACGAGAACACCGCGACCTCCATACCTGTCCCTTTCAATGATGTTCGAGGGATGATTGCGGCTTCCCCGCTCTCTCCAGATGAGTATGCGATGAGAATCGCTACTCAAACTGAATCTGCTCTCATCTGTAAAGAGTACTCGTCCCCATTCATTGTCTCTCCAATTCCGGTGTTCCCGGCACCACAGAGAACGCCTTCTCCGATGGGCAGGCGTTAAAGGTACACACCGTACAGGGCGTCGTGCAAACAGACCACCACCGTGCAGTCTTCTGGCCACGGTAAAACGCGATATCGGTCGTCCAGTTGCCTGTGTCGTGTGTCTAGCGATTTCTCCCGCCTGTTTCTTCTGGCCTGTAAGACAATGTACCGGTCATCTGTGGGTGTGGTTCCTCGTGGACGACCACTACTGAACCCCCGGATGGCTGTTCCTGTAGTTTGAAATTGTCTCCAAAGTCTTGAAATGATGCTGTGAGCAATTCCGAACTCTGCAGCCGCACTTGTCACACTGCGGCCTTCCTCCAACTTCCCAATGATTCGACCTCGGGTAAAAGCATCCAGATGTCGTCTAACAGATTGATTATTCGCCATTTCTCGCTGAGGCAGCAACTCGGTGTGATTTTAACTGCTATACGGCGCGCAATCTCTTTTCCAGAAATACTGATCTTACACCGACAACATGCTTTATACTACTCAGACACTCCCCCATTACGTCTACCTGCATATCTGCGCATGTGCTACCGTACATCACCTTACTTAATCTCCTGATTGGTCTTTCTGTCCGCTCTGCCTCTTCGTTCAGCTGATACGCTAATTTTTCGACTTCGTCCTTAATTTTTGCACACCAGTGTATTCAGTTAGCCTTTAAAAAAGATAAATGTTGAGGTATTTTGCATAAATAGATATTTTTGAATAATAATTCGAATGTTTTTAAATAGTTCGAATTTAAAATTGATTTCTTTGTTTATTTATATGCATAAATGTCTACTGTAAATGTTTCCGTATATTTTTGATTACCATTTATTCAAACATTCAAGTTATAAAAAAAATGTGGGAAACTCTTCATTCATGTTGTCTTTGATGTAAACTTAAAATTCAAATATAATTCGGTGTATTTTAACAATATATAACTAGGCACAGTACGTAAACTTCCCTGAACACTTGGGCTTTTAAATCTAAAAAAAAACTAATAGATCTTAATTAGTTGTTGTTTTTTTTCGTTATTATTTTTATCAAAGTGTAAGAAAATGTTTCAAATGATTTGATGAAGTTTAAATTTAGTCATTTTTAGTGGTTGGAAAGTTGAAAAGATTTCAAATTTTAAAGTGTTTGGTGTTTTATTAAATTTTTTTTTTGGCATCTTATAATGAAATAATCATGTTTCAAAAACTGAAAGCATTGATTAAGATAAGAAAAATGAAGCGAAAGAATATACTTTAAAAAAGGTATATAATTTGTCTAACTATATAAAATAGCAGATTGCCCTGACACGCCCCAACTTGTTACAGTTTGAAATTAATATGAAACCAAAAGGGAATTGTAACATATTTTACTTATGCGTTGGGACTTTTCAAAACTTTTAAAATACAGGCTAACAAACAAACACTTCCTGGGGTGTAAAGAAATTCTTCCCCGATTTTTTACGATTGCTCCAAGGTCAAAACACGGGGTTCCCTGCGAGCCATAAAACTTCCTATCAGTGTCCTGCTGTGTTGCTTCCACCGTCCCTAATTATCTTTCAAGATGTTAAACCTTTAAAAGGGGGAAAGGATTTAAGAAAAGTACGTCTAATCCGCCTTTGAAAATGTTACTTGAAGGCAAAAAAACCCGTGCAGTGCATTTTTGAAGTATCTTTACAATGACGGAATTTTCCGTGCTAACCGCTTGGAGGGTTAAACCCTTTCCAATAAAGAAAAACCAACCTGTTGGAGGATCCCATGATAACCACTCACCTGGACCCTCTAGAACAGTACCTAGATTCCCAAGTTACAAAACTGAAGGATGAAACCCGATACAGTGTTACGGATGTGGGGCTCCTGGTGACGTCAAGTCAAAGTGTCCTACCTGCACGAGAGCTCATGAAATGGAAACAGCAGTGAATTGTATGACGTTATTCAACTTGAATTCAGACTTGTATCCCTCAAGTGAGATTGCTCTCAAAATTTTTGGAGAAAAGATTGCTGTATGTACTGATACCGGTGCTTCCCATACCATTGCAGGTGAAAAGCTGTTTCAATTCCTACAAGAGCATTATGTCACCTTTACGAACAAGAGGATTTCATTTAGGATGGCTGAATTCGGCAGACCATTACGGCTCTGAGTACTGTCGTCCTTGACGTCCAGAGTGGAAAATGGCATTTTTTCGGAAATCCTCGGAAACAGAACAAGTTATTCAAGAAGACATTCGAAAATGTAACCCTCAGCGCATTTGAATTTCGAGAGCATAAAGGTAAAAATCTATCTCCAGAACAGGCATGAAAACTCAACATACTCCGGAACAGAAATGAGGCATCTTTTCAACCAGGGGAGAGCCCACTCCCTTTACTGAACACCGTATTGACACGGGTGATCACCCCCCAACGTCTCCCTACATGATGAATCCCATAAAGAAAAAGATTTTTCTCAAACAGGATTGTCAGAAGACAAACTTCGATCGACGAAGGTGACAAAAATATTACAAACCTGGAGACAAAGTTTGGGTGACCATTCATCCAATAAGTCGTAACAGGAGCAGGAAATTCATGCCCAAGAGAGAAGGTGTCCTTACCCCATACTCACCTTGAGATCACCAGTAACTTATGAGATTGCCGACCCGGCCAACCCAGACCAAGCCCTTGGAACTTACCATGTTTCTGCCTTAAAGGACTATCAAGAACCTGAAACAGAAAAAAAAAAAAAAAAAAAAAACATCGGATATGTTGCTCCTCTGAGGAAAAGAGGACGCCCAAAAAAGAAATTACCCCGAGATCTTCTCCATTATTTTGGTTTACCCAGTAATGACGTAAGAAACCATTACATTACTAAATTGGAATATCTCTTATCATAGCGTTTGTAATCTAGATAACTTGGGAACCAAGATTTCTGACAGGACGTTAGTCACTCAATACTACACATATGTACTTAGAGAGGTTGAAATGTATTTTTTTCTTTTTGAAAAATTATTAGAATTACAGTGAAAATCACTTGACATGGAACTGAAATATTTGTTATGGATGTTAAAGGATATTGCACAACCCTCCCCCATATATCAACAATATTAAGTTTATTAGAGTTTATTTTATTTACATAGATATGTATATATATGCATATATTTAATAAAAATCTGTTGTTCTTTTGTGAAATCACTTCTACAACGGTATCTTGGGACATCACATTTATTTATATACATACGAAAATAATGATCGCGGATACTGCACACAGCAAGTCTGACCCAAAAGCACACAGCGAACGGTCAGCTCGTCAACCTCGTAAAAGGAATGCGCGGGAGTGAAGGCGGGAAAAAGAGCACGTGGGCGGATCACTCAGTTATCCTTCCGCCAGAAAAAATAGTTCACTCGCCTCACCCCAACAAAATCAATGAAACAAAAACATTCACAAGAACTTAAAGAAATTTAATACAAAATTTTCAAATTTTTTGAAAAACAAAATATTTATTGAGTAACAAAATATTTATTGAGGACTGTGTTACAGTCCGGATGCCCAAAAGACAACGTCTATCTACGTCTATTTATTGAGTTTTTGGAAAATATTCTGACATTTTACTTTGCATTCTTTTTTTAGCATCAAATTGTTATTCATTCCACCATAAGAAAGCGGGTCAAAATAACTGTGCACACTTTTCATGACATTCCTCATTTCGAATGATGGGGAAACAGGAGCTGCATTTTTCATTTCCTTTTTGTTGTCTGATTGTGCGTCATTGATAATTTTTGAACAAACTCTAAAATGTCTGCCATCATTGGGACTGTACACTCATTATTATCATCAACTACAAAGAATTTTTTGGATAATACAACAGGACAGTCCCATATCACTGGTGTTTTACGTATTTTGTGTGTGCCACTGCTGTAGTGCATTGGAAAAAAAATTGATAAAATCAAATATATGCATCCTATGTGCTGCTGTGAACTAAAGATAAATTAAGAGAATTAAAGTGCAGTGAGATTCTTTTGGTTCAAGTTGTATTACACGAGAGGGCTACTGAGAGTCCTTTATACAAAACTTTAAAAAATGTCAGTGCAAAAAAGAAAAATCTCATTTTAAAGAAATTTTACATTATAAAAGAATTTTCTTCCCTCAAAACTATACTCATGCTACCATTCACGATAACAAATGTTACATCAAAACAACAAACAAATTTTCACAAAAATAAAAGTTTCAAAAGATTATTTATAAGAACTATTTATTTTTATACTATACATAAAAGTCACTCCTAGTTTTTAAAAATAACACCAACATCCGCTTTACAGTTTATTTTCTATTATATTCCAGTGTTTATCATCTGATTTGGTGTGCTTGTTTTCAGGACCAATCAAAGCAGTTCCTACATTTTCAGGATTTTTTAAATATCTAAAAGGAGGAGAGAACAACATGCAAGTATTTATGATAGAAAAAAAAAAACAATTATAGAGAAATTACTATCATTAATTATGCTGCATAAGTAACACTATTAAAAAGTGTCTTTTACATAAGTGACACAAGATGATAAATATATTTCTGCATAAAATAACTGGAAGAATTGTTAAAATACCACATAAAATATCAACATCATTTAATTATTTAGATTATACTTCATGAGAGAGGAAAAATATGTTTTGAATAAAACATGCATGATCCAACTGAAAAAAAATAATGTATTCTAAAAAGTCACATGAGTATATATACATATAATTATCCTTTACGTGCAGATGCAATAATTAAAAAAAAATTCCCACAAATACAGAATGAATAAAATTTTTAAATGATATTAAAGATAAAAATATTCAAGAGGTACAGTAAAAAGTTAAGAATTTTACATGAAATGGTAAATGTTCATGGGAAATCTGTTATTTTCTGAGGAGTTGGTACATTACTTGCTGTGTTTTACTTGGATCCTGCACAAAATGTGCAGCTTGGTAAAAATACCAGAAGACTGGTCCTTAATCCTCTCACTAGGAGACATCAATTTCTATCTAGTGGTACAATGTGGACAAGTTGGATCCTTTAGAGAAGATGGCACAAGAAAATTTCTAATGGCTACTCACTAATTAAACATTCCCCCTACTAGGAAATTCCAGTAGAGGGAATCTTTAATTAGTGAGTAGCCATTTAACAAGACTACTCACTTTTTAAGACTTTAGCAAAAATAATGATGTTAATGTGACAAGTTGCTAGCATCAGCTTGCTAAATGCTCATGATAATATCACGTTATAACCTAGCACAGGGGTGGCGAACCTTTATGGATCAACGTACCATTTTTTCTAAAAGATGCTTAATGAGGCATAGACGTGCCATCAAATAAATTTGACTTGCATTATTGGGAAAATATTTAAACTAAATACTAACACAGCACAAAACTCTTCATTTACTACAGAAAAACTCATTTTGTATTTTATAGTAGTAAATGTATTAGTTAAATGTATAATTCAAATTATATAAAGTAGCATTAGTGCGATTTCTGTAACAAATTATTTTAGGATTTGGTAAGGTTTTACTTTTAGCAGAATGCATGCTGAATTGAAGTCATCTGTCAAATGGTTTCTAAGCGAGTCTTTAATGTTATTCATCTCTGATAATAATGACTCGTAAGGCATAGGTCGTAGAAAATATGGTTAAAATAGCTTGAGCCTGCTTCTTCCAACAGTTAGACGTATCTGGAATCAAATTTAATGTTTCCAAAATTTTGTTACTGTCATTTTTACTTATATTGCATGTTAATCTTTCTGTTTCACTCAGTTCTAACTTTTCCTTGTTTCAATAAATTTTTGAATCCAAATTGAACTAGACTAGAAATCAATAAGTTGCACTTCAAATTCTTCAATTTCCAACCAATCGAATTGGGGCAAGTTCAGTTTATCAAATGATGTCACATCAGGAGACATAATAAACTGGGGCGTTTCTGATAATTCTTTGAACTGAGAAAATCTCACTGAAAATTCCTTGGTTGAAGAATCAATCACGATTGATCGTTTTGATCGGTGGCGTGCCCAAAATATTGTGTCGCGTGCCAATGGTTCGCCATCCCTGACCTAGCATAAAAATTTGGGTGTATATATATATATATATATACACACACACAATGATAGCACTTATACCAGAGGGTAGGCTTACCTTCATGTATGTACTCTTTCTTGGAAGTGCATAATTTAATTCTTGAAAATATAAGATTGATACATAATCATCCATCTTAAATTTAATGATTAATTTTATTCAGTTTAATGTCTTATTGTTTCACAATAAGCTACATTTAAAAAAATCCCAATTAACTCAATTTTAATACATTTTAGTGCTTGTAAGTTTTATATTTCCACTTCGTGCATGAAATAAACTAAAGAAATATTCAGACTTGGTTCCATTAAAAAATAAAATATTTATATAGGAATTAGTAGCAGAAGCATCCGATTTTAATATAAACATTGTTTTTTTTGTGATAGATGACTTGAAATATACTCTTTTGTGATAAATATTTTTTCATACTCTCATATTATAGACACACACATATACACAGTCCAGTCACATCAATATAACCACCTGTCAAAAGCCAGTGAGTGAACATGAACGTCGCACTGTTCAGCTACATGAGGGCTTTTGGCAACGGACCTCATAATTTCGAACCATGGCCAAGTGACAAGGATGACACCTGTGAGCTGGCACCCCCTCTCCTAACTACCACACCAATGGGAGGATGCCCCCTTTCTCAGAGCAGACTGCTGCAAGACATGCAGGAAGAGAGTCAATTAGGTTCCTGAAGGTGTTCACTGGTGCCATGACACTGCCAACTTCAGTGCCTGGTTTTGCAGGTGAGGATCCATGGCCTCCTGGTGCTCTTTGAACCATGCATGTACACTGCCAGCTGTATGACACTTCGCATTGTTCTGCTGGTAGATGCATCATCCTGAGGGAAAACAATGTGCATATAGGGGTGGACATGGTCCACAAGGACAGATGAGTACTTATATTGATCCATCATGCCTTTCACAATGACGTGTGAACCCAGAAAATGTGAGGAAAACATTCCCCAGACCATAATACCCCCTAGCCTGGGCTGTTCTGGCAATGGTTGCAGGGTCTTTACTTTCAGAAGTTTCATGCTGTATACACCAACGTCCATCTGTCAAATGGAGCATAAAACGTGATTTATTGGAAAATTCTACCTGTCACCACTCAGTGGACGTCCAGTTGCAGTACTGACATGCAAATTCCAGCCTTTGGTGCCGATGAACAGCAGCAAGCATAGGTGCAAGAACCTGGCATCTGCTTTGGAGGCCCAGACACTGAAACGTTCTCAGAACAGTAGTTTGGGAGACACTGTTGGTAGTCCCTTGGTTCATCTGGACTATCAGTTGCTCAACGGTAGCATGTCTATTTTCCAAATGAATCTATGCAGCCATCATTCACCTCTGTCATCTATGACTGATGGTGCACCACATTTGCTATATCACTGATTTTGAACAGTCCCATACATTCAAATACATTGTGCTGCCACCTGCCTTATGTGATTGGTTAATTAATGTCGACGTGAAATATATGTGGTGGTCACATTAAAGCTACTGGACTGTGTATATAGGATAAGATCTTTTTACAAGATGAGATAAAACCAATAAGTAAGTAATTAATTTTGAGCAGAATTAGAATATATAATTATGTATTTCTACAGATAAATGCAATTATTTTTCTGATTATGATAAATTGAAAAATAAAATTCTGATAAGCATAGTGAATCTCTCTAGTAATAATTTCTTTTTGTGAATAACATTATTTAATTTAAAATACATATGCAATAAATTTAATAGTTTCGAATGATGTAAGAAAGACTAAATAATGAAGAAATATGGAGTTTTTATGTCCCCGCATTCTATATTGAAAGAGAAGAATAAAACTGTTGTTTGCTAATTCTCCATACACTAGTTTTCATTTGTCTATTTTTTTAAGTTTGATAAATGTATCTTTTCAAAATAAAAGTAATGTTATACAACAAATATTTTCACAAAAAAAATTACTTTTTAGTGACTTCTATGAGATTTTTTCTTGAACAGTTAAAAATTTTGTTTCTCATTTCCTCTTTCATTTCATCTGAAATTTCTTCCTGAAAGAAAGTGAATCCTTTGGATCCTGGAGGGACCGGAGCATCCACCTGGAACATTTTCATCCCAATTAAGAATCAAAATTCTTCTGAAACAGCTTAACAAAATTTAAGAATTTTAAACCAAATGCAAATACTTGACTTGCTGGTAACTTTTTACAATAAAATTTACAACAGGCATCAACTTCCAACAAAGGATATTGACATTCCAAGACTAATGTGAGTTTCGGAACATTTATAATAGAATTAGTAAATACGACTTTCCTTTGGTAACATTTATGGTGCAATTTATGTAATATTATTGTATATGAAGAAAAAGATTTCTCTTTTTGAACATTAACATTTCATTAATCTATATAGCTTTATCATTATTTCAGATAACACAGTTTATGTAAACAACAAGAGATGGTACTGAATATCAGATTTGCATCTTTTCAGAAATAATAGGAATGGCTAGCGAGAAAAACATTTTGTTGAGACTATTTGAATCTCATTTCATTTAGTCATTTCTCACTTGAAAAAATATTTAAATGTTGTGGTTTAAAGACAAAATAACAAGCACACTAACCATACTTTATTTATTTACAGACTTGTCCACCAAAGCTTACAAAATGTTGTTCTTCACTAAAAATATAAACTTTTCTACGACACAGATAATAATCAAGAACATAGACACTCAATTTTAAACAATGGTAAAGTAACAAAACACAAACAAAGCTTAAGAAATAATAATAAAAAAAATATTTAGAATGTGCGGTAGCAAATTGTACAAGTTTTTCAGTTCCTAAAATTAAAAAAAAAGAAAAAACAACAACAAAAAACTATGATATAATGCTCACCAAGACTTCTTGTGATATATTTCATGTGTGCTTACTTGCATGAGGCAAAAAGCCCATGTATAAGGTGCTTTTATTTTACACATACTTATCATGTTGCCAGATTTTGCTCGTCAAGTAACTCCATATGAGACCCTTTTCATACTTAAAAAAAGGTTGAATGTTTAACCTCAAAGCATAAAAAGCTCAACATATCTTGTTTTTATAATCCACATGAGCAAATGATTCTTCAAGAAAAATTATAGAACATATAACTTCAGTTTTTAGTCACTTGATACTTTGAAAGACCAGGCTTTTGTTGACACGGTGCAGTGTTAGGAGATATAAATTCTATTAGACACTCCTTGTAATAATTTTTTTATATGACTACAATAACAATGAATGTGAAATACATGGAAAGAGCTTTTTGTTATTTAATACATTATTAAAATATATTTTCATCAATAAAAACATATACTTCTCTGATAAAAAATCTCCCAGATGCTTTTACTTGATAAAACATTATTTATCTTAAAACTCAGGTTTATCACTTTGAAACAATTTTCCAGAAAGACTAATTTTGATGTAACATCAAAAAAGTACCTTTCAATTTTTGATGTGTAATGGCAAATATAATAATTGTAAGAATGAAAAATCACGCATATTCAGGCTTATACAATCATGAAATACAATGCAATAATATTTCAGCTGCCTATTTAAGAACATAAAGCCCAACAAGCCTTTTTCAGTGGCCCGGTCATGGTCCATTGTTCTGAGAAATTTACTTAAGAACATTGTATTAAAAATTTGGTGGGAAATTCTTTGTCAAGAGATCAAATGTATTAATTTTGCTTTTTGCTGTCGGTGTCGTACAGGTATGAACTGATATTCCTTTTCTATATGGAACGGTTACGGTTAGTGATAGCAGATAACAGTGGAGTAGCGGCAATTTTATGGGTGGAACTCTTTCATATCTTGTAAGTGAAAAATATTCAAAGTCAATTTTTCATTTCAAGACGGTTGGGAGGTTGACTATTTTGTAGTGAGAAACAAACACGGATCAGTAATTGTTTGATTTGTCACGAAATTGCAGTATTTAAAAAATACCAATAAACAAGAATCCTTCAATGACACTTTTCTTCGAAGATCTTTTTCAAAGAGGTGATAAATAGACCTTTTTGAATAATCTTTCCAACAGCAACAAAGTGTTTCCTCAGTGGTCATATCATAGCAGTAACAAAGACATACTATGAAGTTTGTTACATTGATAATCGTACGAAACCGTTTACTGATGCAGAAATTGTGAAGGAGTGTTTCTTAAATTCTTTTAATTTAGTATTAGTATCAAAATAAATATAAAAAATAATTAAAATAAGAAAAACAGGAGTTATAATAATTTGATCAATTTTCTACATTTTAGATTTCCAATGTATCTTGATCTTAAAGCATTTCTCCCGTCTGCTTCTCCGCCATTTATCCTCATGTTGCGACCCGCGTGGAATGACTAACATATGTATGTGCACAGCTTGAAATAGTTGATATATGCATGTAGCCCAGCAGAAAAAAAAGGTTGAGTACCCCTGATATAAATGATATCAATTATGAAGCACCTTTAAAAAAAACATTGCGCAAAAATGAATAACTTTCTAGCATTTTCCATAATAATGTATAAAATAAAGGAACTTTAATAAAAATGCTGTAATTATTTATCTCTATCTTAATACTTTTACTTAATACACCAAAATTGGTAATTTTGTCTTCTCTTCAATATTACACACATATTTCATGACCATTGAAATATCCTATATGTGCTGTTAAAAACAGCGAATCTACAAGTAAAGACTGTCATCTACTAGATTGGTGTTTCGTAAACTAGGGGTAGCGTGACTTGCAGCTGGGATAGTGAAAGATTTTAAGATTTTTCATATATACCTTTTTGCATGGAATAACTTATACACCATTACTGAATAGTTTACCACATTGTGTGTATATGAAATCTAATCAAGATAAGAAAATACACACAAGGAAGAACTTTCTGACTTAAATTATAATAAAACCATTTAATATATTTGTTTTTCACATACTGCACAATGCTTATGGAGGCACAAAAATTTTTTATACAAAAATTGGGATTGCCACTTCGAAAAGTTTAAGGACCCCTTTACTAGATCAATACTGAAAGCTATAAATACAGAGAGAACCAACCCTTTAAGTTTAAATAAAAAACACATTCAATGTTTTTTTTAAATTAAATTTGTCTGATATTGCTGTCTGTGTCATAAAAATATTAATCAAATTAATAATTAAAAAAATAATCTTATTTATACTCTAAAATCAAAACAACTCATCTCAATTTATTGCATACTTTCTAAATACAGGTGTTAATCACTAGAAATCAAGCAAATTTTGTTAATTAGAAAAGAGTTAATTTTTTCTTTCATGACTTACTGAATGACAAATTCTTTTCAATGTCAAATTTAATTTCCTTATTTAAATTTTCTGAGAAGAATGTGATTTGATTTTAATTTATGTTGCTCCCTGAAGCTTCACAAGAGCTATCAATGACGAATTTCATAATTTTGAACCACAGTCAAGTGATGAGGATGACATCTGAGTTTGCACTTCTCCAAATTTCCAAACTACTCACAGGACATTGAGCCCTCACAGATTTAGCCTGCATTAGCCACTCTACATAGCAAGTTTTCAGTGCTCGAACCAGTGACTGAATCTCTGGTCATGAGTTTGGGACCATGATCCCTTGGCAACCACAGCCATTTTCTCAGCATAAAGTTAACAAGATGTTTAAAAAACTGCTATATAAAATTCTATACATGAGGGATGTTTGCGCAAGCACAGCCTGAACTGCATATGCCCAGTAATTCTGATGTGAATGTAAGAAGCTACCAGAAATAAATAGATACCAGTCCACTAAAAACTGTGTTGTGATTGAGTCCTGAGTATTTGACGGAGTGAGCCATAACATTGGTCCGGCAGCATCTGGAGAAAAACAGCGTGTGTGAGAAAATTGTGTCTGAGACTGTGTACCAGAATGTGAAAACTGAGTTTCTTCGGAGAAACCATTCTGTGTCTTGAAAGTCCAGTGCAATTCACCAGTCGAAGTAAGAGCGATTTCCTTGCTTCTTATTTTGATATCAAATTAATGTTATGTGTTAAGATGCCGATAATTAAAAGTCTTAAAAAGGACGAGCTTTTGCTGGTTGCTGAGGAGCTGGAATTAGACATACCCCAGAATCCAAAAATTATAGTATTAAAAAAATTAATTGAGAGTAGTGAAATCTTTGAAACTGATAAGGAGTTTCAGCAAAGCGTAATTGATGGTGTTTGGGCAGAAAAGAACGCTAAAATTGAACAAGAAAAATTTAAATTAGAATCTGAAAAGGTCAAGATTGAATTCAAAAAAATTAAATTAGAACGGTTGAAAGAGCTTGAGTTAACTAATGCTAGATGTAAATTGTCCCCTGCACAAGATAAAAGTGAACATTTCGAATCTGTCCCATCTGATATTGAAAACTTAATTAAAAGTATCAAAACTCTAACAATACCTCTCCCTTCTAATACAGAAGCCTATAATTTATTTCTTCAATCGTTAGAAAATGCTTTTAAAACAAAAAATGGGGATAATAAATTTAAAGCAGAAATTTTATTGAATATGTTGGGAGAAAAGGTGGGAAATTTAATGATTTATGTTAAACAAGAGGAACTGGGTAATTATGAAAAAAAATCAAGCAGTTAGTGCTAAAACAATTTCAACCAACACCTCGAGTATTGCTTAATCAGTTTCGAAGGTCCCAAAAACTACCGAATGAGAATTATGTTCAGTTTGCTTCTAGAATTGAAGCAATGTTTGATTATTATTGTAAATTGAGAAACGTTAATGAGTTATGCCGGTTAATTGATGCCTATCAGAGATAATTAATTCTCTTGATCATGAACTGACCAGTTATATCAATATTAAAATGAGCGAAAATTGGTACAAGCCAGATAAACTTGGTCGTGAATTGGATTTGTTTATGTCTTCTAAAGTTTCAAGTAGAAATGAGATAAATACGGGTTTCCGACAAAATAAATTCTTTAAGAGTGGCGTTGACAGAAAGGGGTTAAAAGGTGTAACTAGTGTTTTTTTGTCTGATATCAATGAAACAAAATGTTCATATTGCTGTGAAAATCATGCTATTTCTTTTTGTGCAAAATTTAAACAACTTTCCATTCATGATAGAATTGAGATGGTTAAAAAACAGCGACTATGTTTTCTGTGTTTAAGAGTAGGTTGTACGGCATCGAAGTGCAAAGCCAAACCTTGTAAATTATGCGCTAAGAGGCACCATGTCTCGTTACATTTCCCAAAACAAAATACAAATTTTCAAACAAGCCATAATAAATCAAATGCTTTCCATCCATCAACCGAGTCCAGGTTAAATGCGGATGCATGAGTATTTAATCCTGCTTTCCCTCCTGAAGAGGTTTCGGAGAAAGATAGTAATGCTGTGTTTGCAGTTAGTCAAAAAAAAGGGAAGCACTAGTGTGTTTTTCAGTTCCGTTAAGTGTTTAGTAAAAGATTCATATGGCGAGAAAAGGATGATAAGAGGTCTGTGCATGATGTCAGTTCTATGACGAATCCAATTACGAAGAAATTCGTAGAAAAATTAGGATTAAGAAAAGAAAAAGTAAATATTTTCATCACATGTTTAAATGACTCCTCTGTATGTGTTAAAAATTGCCTAACTATGGAAATCTCGAATTGCGATGGTAGTTATAAAAAAAAAAATGTTAGTTGTAGATAAAATTAATGATTTAACTCCAGTTAAAAATCTAAATGTGAAAGGATTAATTCCTGAAAATATAATTTAGAAAGATTTTTGAAATTTAGCAGATGATTCCTTTTATGTGCCAGGTCCCATTGATTGTTTATTGGGTGCAGACATTTTTTATGAATTATTGCATAGTGGGCAAATTCGTTCTGAAAATTCCAATCATATTTTCCAAAATACTGTGTTTGGGTTCGTGGCTTCAGGGAGCAATAATTTTGCAGATACTGAAGCACAGGTTCATTGTGGATTAATTAAAGGAGATTTAAATCAGACTTTAAAAATGTTTTGGGAGTTGGAAAATGTTGAGGTAGATAGAACTAAAAATGAAGAAGCAATTTTTTGTGAGGATCACTTCCTAAAAACGCATTCTAGAGATGATGAGGGTCGGCAGGTGGTTAAAATGTCCCTTAAAAACGAACCAAATTGTTTAGATGAGTCGAGGGACATTGTTCTAAAACGATTGAATGCGCTGAGGACTTGATTAATCAGAGATCCTCAATACTTAAAGTTGTATAGAGACTTTATACATGAATATGAGCAACTTGGACACATGAAAGAGGTTGTTGCAGAGAATGACAACTCGGAGATTGCCTATTATATGCCACACCATGGCATCCTTAGACCAGAAAAGAGCACAACGAAGCTGAGGGTAGTGTTTAATGCTACCAATTCTACAAGTAATGGGTTATCGTTGAATTCCATACAATACAATGGAGGACTGGTTCAAAATTACCTGTTTACAATTATGATTAAATTTAGAGAGCATCCTTAAGCCTTTACAGCAGATGTGAAGATGATGTATCGAATGATACTCATTCATGAGAGCCAACAGCCGTTGCTTAGAATTTTGTGGAAAGAAAGTCCAGAGGATCCGGTGAAAACCTTTGAGATGAAAACAGTCACATATGGCACAGTGAGTGCACCCTTTTTTAGCTTTTGAGAACTTTACTGCAGTTATAGAGAGGTGAAGAGAAGAACTTTCCTTTGGCTGCACCTGTTCTTAGAGAGAACTTTTATATGGACGACGTTCTTTGCGGCACTGCATCTTTAATGAAAGCCAAGGCCTTGAAGAATCAACTTTCTGGCATTTTGAAAAAGGGAGGAATGGAATTGCATAAGTGGGGTAGTAGTCATCCAGAACTGGCTTCAAACATCGGAGATTATGAGTTCAAGAATCCAATTGAAACCAAGATGTTAGGAGTGTTCTGGAAATCACAAGAGGATTGTTTTATTTTCAAAATCGCAGTGGAGTTAAAAGATTCCTACACCAAGAGATGTATCCTTTCGACAATAGCTAGACTGTTTGATCCATTAGGACTATTAGGTCCAGTAGTCACAAGAGCCAAGATCTTCATGCAGAATCTTTGGAGTCTTAAAATTGACTGGATCAACGAGTTGCCTTCTGAGAGAGCCAAAGAGTGGCATCGTTTCCTTGAGGACTTCAACAGTGTAAGCAGTATCTGCATTGGTAGATATATTGTGCATCCTGAAGCAACAAGGGTGGAACTTCATGGTTTTGCCGATGCTTCAGAGAAATGTTACGGAGCAGTGATATATTGCCGTTCTCAATCGCCAGATGATGCAACAACAGTGAAGCTTGTAACAAGTAAAAGCAGAGTAGCACCTGTGAAGAGTGTCACAATGCCGCAACTCGAGTTGTGTTCCGCCGTTCTTCTTGCAAAGCTGATGAAAAGAGTTGAGACTGCCTTACAAATGAAAACACCCCCTGTGTACCTGTGGAGTGACTCGACTATTGTCTTGGGGTGGATCCAGAAGGAGCCTAACTTGCTTAAAACCTTCGTGGTAAATTGAGTTGTCCCAATTCAACACCTGACTAACGCAGAGCAGTGGCATCATGTTTCTTCAAAACAGAACCCAGTTGACCTCACATCAAGAGGTCTCGACACGTCCAGTCTTCACAACAACTCTTTGTGGTGGAATGGATCTACATTTTTAGCAACGAAAGATTTTCTGGAAAGGAATATCCTTTCATCAGTGACTGATAGTGATGAATTTAACTGTGAATTTAAATGTAACGCAAAGCACTGTATTAATTTAAATCTAACAAAGTCAACATTTATAACTGACCTGCTAAATATAAGTAATAAGTACACTAAAATAATTCAAATGTTAAGTTTTATTTTTAGGTTCATAGCAAATTGCAGAGGAGAAAAAAAGACTACTTTTAGATGTCCAGGAAATCAACCGAGCAGAGATCACCTTAATCAGGATTGTGCAACTACAAGAGTTCAAAAGGGATATAAAAAGTTTGAAAGAAAATAATAGAGTGTCTGCAGAAAGTCTTATAAAAAGTTTAAATACCTTCAAGATCAAGATGGTATTTTGAGAGTTGGTGGTAGACTGTAATAGTGATTTGAACTTTGAATGCAAATTTCCTATAATATTACCTTGTAACCATAAATTAATGAATTTAATTGTAGAATATTTTCACTTAAAATATTTCCATCTAGGTCCACATGCCTTACTATATCAAATAAGACAGAGATTTTGACCTCTTAGAGGACATAATGTATGTAGGAAAATAGTACATGATTGTCTTGTATGTTTTAAAGTGAAACCTATAACTTGTGAACAAATAATGGGCAATTTGCCTAAAGAAAGAGTAAGGGAAAATTTTCCTTTTGATTGCAGTGGTATTGACTTTATTGGACCGTTTTGGATCAAGAGCAACAAACAGCGTAAAAGTAGTTTGTATAAGACATGTTTCAATTTTTGTGCATTTTGTCACTAAAGCTGTACATTTTAAATTAGTGTCAGATTTAACAACTCAGACATTTATTGCCTCATTAAAGAGATTTATTGCTAGAAGGGGAAGACCCTCTCTAATATTTTCTGATAATGGTAAAACATTTATAGGAACTAATGCCGAACTCAAGAGATTGTACAAATTAGTGATAAATCCTGATCCTGAATTGGCTGGTTTCTTAGTAAATGAAAATATAAATTGGAAATTTCTCCCTCCCAGAGCACCAAATTTTGGCGGCTTATGGGAAGCTGGCGTAAAGTCGTTCAAATTCCATTTTAAACGTGAAGCAGGTAATTCTAGGTTTACTTATGAAGAGTTTCTAACCACTATGACTCAAATTGAAGGAATTTTGAATTCTCGTCCTCTCACCCCTTTGTCAACGGATATAGATGATTTGTCGGTTTTGACCCCAGCACACTTTTTAATTGGAAGTTTTAATTTAACAAATTACTTCCATTAGTGAACCAAATATAATACATATAGAAACAAATAGATTAAACATATATCAGAGATTAACAAAAATTGTGCAGTCTATATGGAAAAGGAGGAGTAATAATTACTTAAGTAATCTTCAACAGAGATCTAAATGGAAATTCGAAAAGGATAACGCTAGAGTGGGTGATTTAGTCCTTATTAAAGAGCAGTCAATAAATGGCTAATGGGCAGATTGATCGAGGTATTTTCTGGAAAGGATAATAGAATTAGGGCTGTAATGATCAAGACTCAATATGGTGTAGTCAAAAGACCTATTTCTAAAATTTGTATCTTGCCCATGAGAGAATGAATTTCTTTCTTTTGGGTTACAAGATTTACTTATTTTTAAATTATTTTAATTAACCTTTTAGTATTGTGTGTATTTTTGGTGAATTCTTTCTGATGTATAATTATTTTAATAGTGTTAAATTTTAATATAACAATATAGTAAAAAGCCATGAAACTTATTGAATGTTGTAATAATGCAATGCCAGGTGGAACGTTTGCATAAGTGCAACTGGGCTGCCTGAACTGCGCATGCCCAGCAATTCTGATGTGAATGTAAGAAGTTACCAGAAATAAATAGATACTAGTCCACTAAAAACTGTGTTGTGATTGAGTTCTGAGTATTCGACGAAGTGAGCCATAACAAGGGAAAAGAAAATCATTTTTAACACAATTCATTTAATTCACACAGAATTTCTTGTGATATGTTAAACAGATATAATCAGATCTTATCAAGTTTCTTTTATGAAAAAACCTTATTTTTTTACTTACTTCACTAAATACTCCAAGTTTTGCTTCATTGATATTACAATCTGAATACGATCTTTCTAACAACCAGTCAATGCCAGATGAAAATGCCTTCAATGTTTTTGTCACATTTGGATCTCTACATGAAAAAATTTCATATTGAATAATATGATACATTATTTGGCAATTATTCAAAAAATTCCTCATTTATTTCATAATAGTTAACAAAGTATTCAATTAAAATTGTAATGAAAGAATACATAAAAGATAAATTTGAAAAGTAAGAAATTCAAATTTTCTTTATCCAGTGTTTTTGGGGTAAAATTTACCATTTATAAATTACATTCTTTGTTGCTGTGAAATTGTTTGAATGTTATAGCAATTAAGAAAGTAACATTACGAATTGAATTGGTGAACACACACACATTAATGCATTTAAATAAATAAAAAATAAATTATGACTGTATTCTGCAATTTTTTATAAATGCATATAGAATAATGCGTAAGATAATTTAAAAGGAATTTCATGCAAAGAGTAAAAGTCTTGGTTCACTCTAGCAAGGCGTCATTGAAAATTTATTTCCCATCTGTTAACATATTGCAATATTTTTATATTTTTTATTTCTATTGGCAGATAATGAACAGTTACAGCAAGTATAAAGAAAAAGAAAACAGCAAAAAAGAGGATGAAACAGAGTTCATCAATCTAACATACATATTGCAATATTTGTAATTAATAATAAAATATTTTTGTAAAATTATCCATTACAAGATTTATAAAATTTGTCTAAAAAAATAGTTAATGAACCAATATATTTGAAAAGATAAACAGAAAAACAAAGCCTATTTTGTCTTTTGTGAATTTTGCCCAAGGATGTGGAAGAGAGATTCAATGTTAAGTAAGTGATGTTGGAGTAAAATGTCCAGTCTCAGTGAAAACATTTGGAGCATAAGGTTTCGCCCATTTCTCCAACATCTCAGTGGTCAAACACTGAAATGAATGAATTTTTGTTTTGAATTTATTCGTTTTTTTATTGATTTGCTAAAACAAATAGGTTTTTCAGAACTTGAGATCTTTTCAGATTTTATTTGTTGATAAAAGTAATAAGTATGGTTCTAATAATAGTCATATACAGAAAAACAAAAGGTCATATGAAAAGAACAAAGATAGAGATGATAAACAAAAATAGAACTGCAATACTAAGATTCAACAGCAAGGTTAGTTATCTGACATTAGTATGGCATTTTCCCAACCTGAAGCAAATTAGGGTTAAACACACAATCTATGTTTTCTGAATTATTGTAGAAAGTTCCCTGTAAAGGCTCTTCGTGTAGCATTGCCATCAAACACCACTATTTCATGGGGTACTCTGTAAAAATGGAACTTTTATTCAAGCCCTATAATTAAAGTTATGGAACTATTTAAGTTTTCAAGACAGGGGGAAATGCTCACATGATATAAGTAGCTAGCTGGTCAGTGCCTTATTATCCTTGAGTGTAGGGACTATGATTCTTTAGAAACTTTTTTTTTTTTGCTAGACATGCTGATAATAGTTTAAAAATATTTCTCCAGTGCATACATACCTTAATGATAAAAAAACAAAGTAAAAAAAAAAGTTCTTGAAAGCAGGTACAGAAGTTTACATGAATGTCAATTCTTCTCTTAAAAATTATAGAAATCATCGACGTGTCTCATATTTTGGCCCTTGGCAAAAGCAAGGACTCACATATATCATGGGATTAGATACAGTTGTTGATATCCTGAGCTTTGTGAGAAGTATTGTTAAAGTACTGTCATAATTGTATGGGAATTATAGGATTCAACAGTGTGGAATATCACATGTAGCAAAAGAGGGACATGTTAACATGCGAGACAAAAATTTTGATGGAATATTTGTAGCCATGGAAATGCATGCTGCCTAAATGATCTGGAAACAATCAATTCATAAATACCTGAAGAGGTAGGTTTCCATACAAAGGAGTGTGACTTAAAATCCTTCAAATTTTTTGAAGAAAATAACTTTTATGGATCTGATGTCAAAATTGAAAAAGAGGAATTATCGAGTCATATTGAAATGAGTCTGGACACATAAGCAGGGGAACTTAATTAACAAAAAAAAAAAAAAAAAAAAATAATAACATGAAGATACAAATTTTTACAGAAATACCATTTGTATTAAATTGTTTAATACATCATTGTATTTTAATACACTGTTCTTAAAGTATTCAATTTCTTATTACAATGAATATGTTTGACAGGGTCACTCATAAAAGCCCATTGGGTTGCATGTGGCCTGCAAGCCACAGGTTGAGTATTGCTGAATTATATAGATGAAAGGGGAAAAATATGAAAGAATTTATATGCACAAAAAGCAACACTATTTTAATTAATAAAATGGATAATCCCATAAAATAACTTATTTCCATGTCTGTACATTTTTCACAGTCACAATTTATAGAAATAAATCTGTATTAAAAAGAAATTACCTATATGAATAGAACATAAAATGTCCTCCTTTGTTTATTGATGCTCCCCCTCCATAAGCTCCTCCTTTTTCCCTGAAAAGAAAAAAAAAAGAGAGAGGCAGACTTTAGATTCATTTTCTATAACTCATTAATATGTGAATCATATTTATAAATTAAAAATGTTTTAATACAGAAAAACCCTGAACTTATGCAAAATGTAGGATTGAGTGATAAGCACGAAAGCCGAATTTGCACAAGTCAGTTTTAATTTTGCGTATAAATACATATAAATTATTTTTATTTAGGGCTGGAGACAAAAGAAAATAATAATTCAGAAAAAAAATGTTTAATAAATTCTTAGACAGCAAAATACAAAATCGGAAACCAAAGTTATTTTGATGCAGAAGGTTTCGTAAAATCCAACTACAATTTTGGTATTCCTTGTTTTGTTGAAAAAAATAGTCTTCACTGGAGTCTACATTTTCTAAAATTTTTTTAACCCTTTTTCAATTAAACTGAGACTTTCTGTCAAATTCCAGAATCGTCAATCAATCTTCAGATTTAACTGTATCTAAAAACTCTTCCATGTCTTGCTCTTACCCATGCATTTACGTGAGTTTATCAATTGTCAACTCTTGATTGTGAGAATCCAGCAGTTTTTGAACAAAATCACTATCCACATTTGAATTTATTTGCCAGGCAAGATTGACAATTTCTTCAATCAAACTACCAATTTTGTCAGGCAATAATTCTGATTGCGATTTAATGATGAAAAAAAGAAAAAAAGCTGAATAGAAGAGATTTGAAAATTGCGTAAGTTGGGGTAGCATAACGTGAGGTATTACTGCATATCGCCAACTACATCAGTAAAGGAAAAGAGTGGAATTTGAAATTTAGAGGTGAAAAGATAACAGCCCAATCAAAAGTTAAGAAATAAAAGTATAGATTTTTATAGTTAAATTCTTTATATAAAAATACAAGTTTTTGCAATAATGACATATTTTAAAAAAATATTTAAAAATAATTCACTTCAAAAATTGCAAGAATACTGCAATTAAACGATAATATTTATAACAATCGAAATACCATCTGCACATAATATTCTTACTAAATAATTAATTTTTCACATTTTATCAATAATTTTCTGAGGGATATATTTTTATGAACAAACTGATTCTTTGTTTTCTTTTATCAACAAAACCTCACATAATGATACTGTAACACATAAGATTTCAGCATTTTGACTCAAAAAGTCAATATCTCTGTATTATTTATTAAAGTTTATTAATTTTTAGAATACTTACTATAGTGTAATTGTACAATTTCAGATTAAAAGACTTCATACCTTATTTCAGAATGCAGGAATTTAGAAGACATCAATTTAGCTGCAATTTTCAAACTACAAAAAGAAAATATTTAAATTACAATTTATTTTTTCTTATTTCAAGTTTCATTCAACACATTGAAAGAATTAATGATGCAAAAAGGAAGGGGGCAGGGAGTAAGTGGAAGTATTATTAAAATACAAGCACATAAAAAATATTTTACATAAATCCATAATGGCGATAGTATTGAAACTCTTCCATGACACATAAATAACTAATTGTTGGGATTAGAACCTGCAACCTATGGATCCGAAGCCAGGTAACATACCACTAGACAAAGTGATCACTCCTGTCCAGGAGGCTGTTACTGACTGATTTAGATATCCCCATAGTACTTCCTCACCAGTGAGTTGGTGGATAGGTAAATAAACGAGATATTTGTTGTTATGGCAAGCATGTGAGTTGTGGCATCAAGTGAGTCTGATGATTTTCTGCTGCCTCAAGTAAGTCTGATGACTTTGCTGCATCAAGTGAGTCTGATGACTTTTACTTGCTCTTCTTGCAGGTAGACGGCACCCTGACAGATCAGAAGGTTTGCATTTTTCTTTTCAGCCAAGGTCACCAAAGTCAGAGATTAGAACCCACAACCTATGAATTCGTAAGTACATAACATACTACTAGACAAAAGTGATCACTCCTGTCCAGAGGTTGTTACTGGCTTATTTAGGTACTGCCACACTAATATTACATAATAAACATCTAAAAGTTTTTTTTAATACCTAATACCCACTAATACACAACAATGAAATTAGGAAGATGAAAAAGTAAAACCAATTTTAGTAGTATTTATTTTATTTTTTATGAAAAATAATGGTAATACTTTAGTTTTATTCTATTAGAACAAATATTTGACTGAAATTGATAGAAAAAACACTTCTTTTTCAAGAAGTTGTCACTCACAAAAATTCATGTCCTGCATACAAAATTTTCAATGAATCATTTCAAACAAATATGATAAAAGAAATTTATGAAAACATACATGTAATAAAAAGTTTGAAAGTTTGATGACAAAACTCTTAGTTAAATTATTTAAATTAATCAAAGTTATAAATATGAACTAAATTTTATAAATAAGAGAAATACTGACTTGGAATAATCTGGATGACAATAAGGAACAGTTAATATACTTTGACCCAAATAATTGACATTGAAAGGTAGAACAAAGTGAGTATTTTGAGATTTTGCTTCAGTGAGAGTCTGTAAAAAATTTTATTTAAAAATGTCGTTTCTAAATTAAAACTAGAAAATGCAAAGAAATATGTCATGATTTTTTAAAAAAGTATTCAATGGAAATTTCATTATAGATTTATCACAGTATATAATTTTAAAATGAAAATACTTTAAATTTATTCTGAGTAAAATAACGAGAATTTTTGGAATAAATGAAATTTCAATGATTTTAAAATACAGCTTCATAGGGACCCCCCCACCACCAATGCCAGAAATTATTCAGTAAAAAAATTTTAAGTTAAGAATTCTTATTAGACAATGCTACATAATTTCAGAGCCTTTGATAAAATCAGTTTAAATGGCGCTGAAATGTTATGTTCTTTTAGATATTGGAAGAAGGGAGGAAAGAATAATTTTACAATTACCATTTCAGATTTGTGCTTCCTTGAAGTATTTGAAAAGTTAATTTCAGACAAAAATGAATCAAGAGAATTTAATGCCAGGGGCATAAAGTCTGGTGTTGCATTTAAAGAACATCTGCAAAAGAAAATATTATTCATTATTATGCCCAGAAAATACAACCAGAAAACAGATAAATAGAACAAAATAAAATTTATATAGTTTAAATATTCTTTAATAATAAACAAAAAAAACCATTTCAATACAAAGAATAGCACATCTACAGCTTTGAAGCATTTTGAATTCGATAATAAAAATTAATGCCACAGATCTCCATTATAAGTAGTTTAGCTATATATATAATTATTATTTTACCACGATAGGCAATAATAAGTCTTTTTTATAACCTTTAAAAACTTTGATTTTATATTTGAAATAAAAGTCAACAAATCTTTAGTTGTATTGTTACTTATGCCACCTGATTGACAGTAACATCAAAACAAGGCCCGCAAAATTGATTTGTGTACAAAACTGTTTAATCCTATGAAACACCATTCTAAAATAATTTTATGTATTTATGAACTTATTTAAATATTTTATATTGTGTAGTTTAGTAGATGATAGAATGAATATTTTTAAAATAAAATATATATTCTTCAATGGCCACAAAACAAAAGTGTGGGATATGAAAGAGAAAAATTGAAAGTATTTAACAAAACTCTGACCTTTTGATTTAATATGTAACAATTTTGAAAGGAATTTTAAAATGTTTTACAGGATTGAGATTGAAAATTTTAACTTACAACAAGATAAAGAAAAATGAATTTTTTTTAAATTAAGAAAATTTTTTTACTATAATTAAAAATATACATAAGGCCATTTATAAGCTAAATGAATGGATAATACATAAAATTTCAGCATTGACAGCAAAAAAAAAAAAAAAAAAAAAAAAAAAGTAAGAAAAAGTAAATTACATTTATATGAAGTGTTTTTCATGCCACAGCATTTTTTGGGAAGATATTTCAAGAAGTAACATGATTTTCTAGAAGCAATAAATTGAAGCACAATGTTTTTCAACATAAGCGAATTATTATACATTATTTTTTTAACCACCCCCCTCCAATAACTGATTTTCCCATTTCAATATACCTGATTATTTTGAGAGTATGCCCTGATTTTATACAAAATTTTCTTACCCATGTAATTCAAAACAACATTGAATTCACATCAGAAATACGTATTTAATTTTTTCACAAAGAAATTAATTTAGAAAAAATTCTTAAAAATGTTAACATTGCAATTTTCAGATGTTCGTTGATAGAAATTTGCTTTTGGAAAAAAATACAAAAAAATACAAAAAAATTAAAAAAATCAGAGAATATACATTTTGCCACAAACCAAATTTATCATTCCTCATATGAGAAATAATTAATAGATACTTTTCTAAAATTATTTATTCAAAATAACTTAAAAGTGTACAATATTTTTACACCCATAACAAAACTTAAAATAATCAAAAAATATTTATAAATGTAAAAAAGTATCACCTCATGGGAGCTCTACTAAACAAAACATTGGCTAATTTTTTAAATTTTTCTAGTAAATATTCATGGTTTTCCATTTCAGCTAACTGCTTCAAGAAGGTAACCTAGAATAATAAAGAATAAAACAGTTTGCATATTTTTGAATTATAAAAGATTGATAATACTAGCACTTGAAAAATTTGTTATAAAAAATATCTACTATATAAAAGGAAATATATATATATACATATATATGTTTATATATATATATATATATATATATATATATATATATATATTCTAGATTTTATATGAGGACATACATAAGAGGACAATAATAGATTAAGAAGCCTGACCGTCATTATTCTGTCATGAAACCTGACATTATTAGTCTTAAAGTTTATTCTTTTTAAACATGCTCAGGATAAATCTATGACGAAATATTATTTTCAGGAAATTCTTCGACAAAGAAGTAATAAATAAAAGTGTTTAGAGTGCTTCAATGGAAGATGAAATATTTCAATATTTATTACATTCAAAGAACACTTGAAAAGAAATAATCACTGTTGCTCGATATTTAAATAAATATTTTCTAAGGCAACAATTATTCCCTAACTATGAATGCAAAATATGACAGTTAATACATTATTTGTTTATTCAAGATAGTAGTTCCTATATTTAGATAATTTTTGCAGAAAAATTCAAAGAAATAAATGTAGGCCTGTCTAGCAGTAAGTCATGTTCGGGATCTTGATATTCAAAGAAATAAGCAGATTAGAATGAAATTACTGTTTAATGAAACAGATTATTTACAATTAAAATGTTATGAGTTATTTCACGGAGCATACTCTCAATTGTCGCTAAGCCTATGACTTCCATGTTGACCGAAAAACGCGATTTCTCGCCTATAAAACCTGAGTATCTTCATCTCGCGTTTCTCTCGGTCTGCGCTGCAATCGTTTCTCCCCTAAAACCCACCATTACGGAAGGGGGACACATATATTTGCTGGTAGAGCCATCTATTGGTGAGGTTGTAACCTCACTGATCAGAGAACATATTTATATTCCCTAATACTTTAAATCCTACAAACTCGGCCAATCCTGACTGTCGATGACCTCAGCGATGCTTGAGAATGCTCTCATGATTACATATCGCATTACATTACAAAATATAAGAAAAAGTACACAACATGCATAAGACATATAAAGTGAAGGGTATACTCTATAGTCATTAAAATTAAATGTATACATTTGCAATTACTATTCTACCCATGAGAAAAATACTTCATTAAGTCAGCGGAAGTAGCAGTTACATTTGGCTCAGCATGATCCCTTACTTTCTCAACTGTATATCTGTCTCTAGGTTTCACTTCCCCGAAAAATTTGGGTCTAAGTTTAAGGCCTCCACCAAATTGTATACGTTGGACCCCTACCAAATCACCAACTTGGTACTCGGGAGCCTTTTTCCTTTTCTTATTATAAGTTTTCTTGTTCTTCACAAATACTATGGGACTAGCATACTCGGATGAATTTGGTCTGACTATTCCTTGTTCGAGCCATTCTTCAATGCGTTTGTTCACACTTTTCTTTTCCACGTACGACAACCGACATGCTGGTTGATAGACTGGGATATCATTGTTCAGTATTATCCTCCTCGTCACATCTGTGGATTCAGTCTTCTCAGGTTTGTACAATGAAGTTATTCTGGTTAGAACATTTTTCACTTGTGAGTGAAGGATGTGACTGAAATCTAACTCATCTTCAGGATGTACTCCGGATATTTGCATTAGACATGCCTTTTCCTCATGCTTATGGAATATAACACCCTCTTGGGTGAAATTCAAAGAAGCTTGTCCCAAAATCTCTGTACTTATAATGGCTTCAAAATTGAGCTGTTTGGTTGGCACCACATGCCACGTTAAAGAATGTTGATCTTTGTCCAAGACAAAATCATACTCAAAGGAGCCCTTGGTTATTACTTCAGTTTGTCCTAAACCGTATAACACAGTGTTTATTTTGGATAGTCCTGAAGGGTCGACAATCTTCGTGCTTACATCTTCGCAGATTAGACTAACTGTTTTACCAGTATATATAAGTGCCAATACAATTTAATTGCCTAACATGCTTTTTAAGTGTAGTCCTTTCTGTGGTGTGACAGAACAGCTTTGTTCTTGGGGATGGGGTTGTTCTCTTTTGATCTCTTTCATTGCTTCAGGGCAATTAAAACTCAAATGATCTAAGTAATGACATATGTAACATTTCCTAGGTGGTCTTCTATCAAAATCTGTACTCGGAGGAGTGTCTAAATAACTTCTTTCAGGATTGAAATTTCCTGTTCTCGTATTGTGGTTATCAAATTTTCTGAAATGTTCCGCTTGATTCGATCCCCTAACTTCAGGTCTTCGAACAGGTGTTAAAGTATGTGTTTTCTGTTTCAATGTTCTACGGATATCCTCAAATTCTTCAAGTCTCTCGGCTAATTCAACTGGGCAGTTGATACTTGGCCATTCGTCTAGGTGACATTCCTTGAATTCAACAGGGGCTCTTTTCTTCATCTGGTCAGCTATCATCAGATCCTGTAGTTTGTCAAATGTTTTTACGTCCAATCCTTCAATCCATCCATTAAAGAACGTTTGAACTTCTTGGTAGAAATAACGCCATGTTTTATCTGAACTTATCTGATGTGTAATAAATAACTGCCTGAACTTCTCTGGGGTCAATTTAAACCTTTTCAAAAGCAAAGACCTCACATGGTCATAATCCCTCGCCTCTTGTTCAGGTTCTCTAGCGATCAACTGTGTGAGTAAGCCTAACAGGTGTGAGACCCAAAACTCTTTCGCCACATTCATCATACATGCTTGGCGCTCAAACAATATTAAATATAAGCTGATATCCTCTTTCATATCAAATTTAGGTAGCAGTTTGTTCAATTCATTACTAGGTGTACGATTATTCCTAATCAATATTTCCTGATTTAATCCGCGATCTGAGCTTCGATTCTAAGTTTCTCTAACTCTAAATTATCCTGTTGTTTCCTTTCTTCTAATAATATTCTCTCTCTCTCTTTCTTTTCTCTCTTCAACGATACCTTCGTACATCAATTTGGTGTCTTCCCTGCACTTTGGGTTAGTAAATTTTTTAACATTGGCTAAGTCATGTCGACTGTCGCCTCTAAACCTAACTCTGTCTTTCCCTTTTAACAAGAAAGACATGTTTTCTCCCTTTTTAATTAAGGAGTTAAGAATTTACACAAGAATTATTGTACTGGAGAATAACTGGTATAGTACTAAATACTGTGAAAAGTATATGATGCTAGCTTTGCTAAATTTTACCCACACTTCTACTAAATATATAAAAGTTATGCAAATAAAATTTTCAATTAAAAATTTCCGAAACCAATGTAAAATTCAAATAATATATCATGCATCAATAATTTAAAACATATCAAGTAATAATTTAAATTGGGATGTATAGTTCAAAATTAATAGTTATTAAATACAATTTTGAAAAGAAAGAAAATATGAAAATACATAATGGCAAAATTAGGTAAATAATATGTTCATACAAATTATAGAGAGGATAGAAATATTCGTTTCAAATACTTGCCCAAATTAAAAAAATATAGATTCAAAAAGGCAAATCATCAAAATACAGATTGTCAAAAAAAATAATAAATAATAATAACATATAAGTAAACATAAATAAGTCTGACCTTGACGGAGCTGAGGGTTTGGCCCGAGAGAGGGAAGGAGAAACACTAACACTCCCTTCTTTTGCTACGTCACAAAAGTCGGTTACTCCATCAACCTAATCTGTCCTTGTGAATATTTATTGCTCCCGTGAAAAATGGCGGATACGAGGCCTTTACAAAATCTTGAAGGTTTTTCACTTTCACGCACACACAAATCTTTACAATTTCAAACACAGGGACTGCGCTTTCCGCTTGGCCAGGATGGCATTCACTCAAGAAATTCTAATAGCAGGGCGGAATTCACTGTAGAAATTCTATTATCAGGGCGGCATTCCCTGTAGAAATTCTATTACCAGGATGGCATTCAATGTAGAAATTCTATTTCAACAGGACGGCACTCACTGAAGATATTCTAATACCAGGGCAGCATGCACTGAAGGAATTCTATTACAAGGGCGGCAATTAGAAGTAAAAACAAATGTTATTCGTGGCAGGATGGCACATTACATCGCGATGAAGAAGGTAATCCTTTTCGCAATCTGGAATCAATTTGTCTCAGGCTGACACACTAGTCTTCAAACTAAAGAGTTTGTTTATATTATCCGGTAGATAATTTTTCTACAAGCAAAAGATCGAGTGTGGGGTCAATGACTATTTATCAATTCTGCTTTTTTTTTCTTCAAATTTAAAAAAAAATTATCCTGGCCGAACCCCCATAAAATATGTAGGGGTGTCTAGGGCTAAGTCATGTTCAGGATCATGATATTCAAAGAAATAAGCAGATTAGAATGAAATTACTGTTTAATGAAACATTAGATTATTTACAATGAAAACTTTATGAGTTATTTCAAGGAGCATACTCTCAATTGTCGCTAAGCGTTCCACGTTGACCGAAAAACGTGACTTCTTGCCTGTAAAACGGAGTCTCTTCCTCTCGCGTTTCTCTCGGTCTGCGCCGCAATCGTTTCTCCCCTAAAACCCACCATTCTGGGAGGGGGATACATATATTTGCTGGTAGAGCCATCTATTGGTGAGGTTGTAACCTCACTGATCGGGGAATATATTTATATTCCCTAATACTTTAAATCCTACATAAATAAGTTACAAATAGATAATTAAATAAATTGATTGGTTTCATACCAACTTGCATAGTTTTGTAGAAGTTAAATAGTAATTATCATTAAAATTTCTTTTTTTATGTTGGAACCTAGTGTTTCGAAGTTTTTCAGTTAGACTGTAATTTTCTTTTAATAAAAAAAATAAACATTTTTAATACTATTTAGATATAAATATATGTTGAAATAACATACTATCAACTGATGAGAAATTATTAGAATTAAATAGATATGCTTCTTTGTAATTAACGAATGAAGCCTTACTTGTGAGATACCAGAAGTGTTTTCCCTGATATGGGCACAACAACTGAGTGAGCTGCAGGCTCTCATCATGGAATAATGGGAACCACGATGAGTAATGCTCTGAGCCATTTCAGTTGCACTTAGACGAATTAACTGTGTTAATCGCTCATTGTCTTTCAGATGCACACTGAAAACAAAATAGAATTTGGAATCAAGTTGATCAAATTTAATACATTTACAAAGATTAGAAAAGGGGAATGAAATGAAATCTGGATACATATTAAAGAGAAAAACAAATTTCAAATTTTGTGGAAAATTTTTGTAAAGAAATGAGAAGTGTTTTAAAAATGCTTTCAGAGCACTTAGTAAGATAGTATTATCTTTTCAAAAATCTTGTTGATCTCGTAGATAAAAAATTTTAAGAAACTAAAATTTCAAGTGAACAAATATCTGTTTCAAAATACTTTGATTTTTTGCACTTCTCCTGTACAAATAATTGCTCCATACAAAAAATTTATTTTTATCTAATTTATATTAATGCTTTACTAGAGTAACTATTGGTAATAACATACAAAGATTTAAAAATTACTACCAATTAAAGCAACTTAGTTTTACATGGTCAAAACAAATGAGAGTAGTTCATTTTAAATTATGTGCAATTTTAATTGAATGCTATAGTTTTATAATGTTCATTATTGCAAATAATAGCTTAAAATAAATAGGCACACATATAATTTATTACTCTAAATTATTGAAATCACATTGCTTTTTATAATAAATTTTAAAAACTGGACATTTCAAAGATTTTATGTCTGAAAAATTTCTCCAAAAATATAAGGAAAAATTTCTTTTTGCTTGTATGGCAGTCATGACATCAAAGTTTACAAAACAAAGAAATGTGAATTAAAATATGTACAACAAAATTAAACTTTTTAAAATCAAAACATGTTCCCAAATTAATTATACTAGAAAATATGATTAATGAAAAATATATACTAACTACAAACACTCCCAGACAGTTGCTAAGAAATAACTGGTTAAAACAAAGTAACATTTCCAATGACAAACCACAATAAAAATAAATGCAGAGAAAGTTATCTCTTTTCTTTATAAATGACAGCAAGCATGAGCTGTTTGTTGAATTGGTTTCAATCAGTGAAGAAACCACAAAAATCCCAATTTAAGATTTTGAGTCCTTTAGTTATGCAGCATGTATCGAGTGAAAAAAGTCTACAAGGCATCATTTGAGTGATTAGGATATATGGACAGACAGCTCAAAGTCCCATTCAAGTTGATATAACAATGAGTGTGTCAAAAAACATTATTTCATGGCTAAAAGGGTTTGCTGAAGGTAGAAGTCCTCCACAAAAGCATGCTGGTGGCTATGAGAGGAGAGAGATAGCAAAAAAGATATTCCAAGATAGAAAAAAAACTCAGATATGTTCAATGCTTGAAACTACTACCAGCCCTGTGGAGTCAGAAGGGAAAATGACATTTGGATAAAAAGTGAAGTAACAATAAATTGCATGACAGAATAAAGGTATTTGTTGTCAACAAAAATAAATTCAGAATGTATTTCTGACAATACACAAAGGCAAAATTGAAAATTAAAAATGTAAATGACTCAAAATTTTCTCATAGTTTATGTTAATACTACACATACATATTTAAAATAAAAGAGCAAAATAACTTACTCAGTTAGAATATCTTTCCACAGCAAAAACATATCTTTAACATTTTTATCCAGGCAGTATGATGATAACAAAAGAGCCTTAAAAAGATTTCAATCTAGTTATGCATTTAGTTAATAATATATGCCATCCTTGTAGATTCTATTTATAATTGCATTCCTTTATTTATATATGAAACAATTACTTAAATTATAAGAAAAATAGTGTTTTATTGCAGAAAAGTGTTTCACTGTCTTTATCAGTGAAATTTTCTACAATCAAACATACAAATAAAAATACTAAAAAATATTTTTAGAATTAATAATGAAAAAAACACAGCATTTGAATTTCTATGCAAACAACAGCTTTAATAAATTTGATAATTCTGTTTGAATGCCGCAATATTCTACAGATGTAAAAGATATTGGTGATAATATTCAGCTATCAATTTTTCCACTACCATAAAATTATCCATAAATATTTTTATCTTACTTTCAGAATTTTCTTTTTATGGAAAATATATTTATATACGGAATATAAATAACAAAGCTCCTACACATATTAACAGATTATGGAAAATCTTTGTTTATAACTATGATTTACAGTTATGTAAGATTTCCCCTGGATGTGTTTTTTGATCACTTGAAAAAATACACCATAGTTTTACTGCTTCAGACCTACTTGTTGGTATTTTGTTGGATCTAATGGATGTTCAGATATATTAAGAGATATATCAAGTTTGCCTGTCTTCAGATGAATTTCTTGGTCCAATTCTTTGTAATTGCGCTTTCCTGCTCCCATTCTGAAAGAAACAAGAGCAATAAAATGTTAGATACGAAATAAGACTAATAAATGCATATACTGAAATAATAATCTATAAAGTAGTTATTATTTAGAAAATAAGCATTATAAGAGGAATGTTTTCAAGATTTTACCAATTGCTGTTATTAACATTTGAAAGAAAATAAGATTGGACAGACTTAAAAAATAAAAAAATTCTAACACTTATCTTGTTTTAAAACAAAATACATATATTGAGGAAATATAATAAAGATATCCCCCTTCAGAAAAAACAGAGCTTTCCGCACTCATGAAGAGTGTGTGTTGAGAGACAATTATAACATTTAAATGCTAAATAAATAACAAAATTAAGAAAAAAAATACATAAAACAAATCATTACTCAGTGATAATGGAAGTGAACAGAGGTAAAAGCATGATTTCTTCCTCAGAAAGTTCTGAGGCATCCACTAGAGCTCTAAAGTATGTCACTTCATTGGTAGGCTGCTCACAAATCTGGATTGGAATATTATCTACAACACATGAAGATATAGCAGAATAATTATTACAGACATGAGATTTGCTTTCATTACATTGAAGATAGCATTTGAAAAAAAACACACACCAAGAAACTGAGATTTTTACTGCAGAAAATTTGATTAAAAGTATTATTTACTTTTACAAAAGAGTAATCTGTTCAATTACAATTCAAATTCTACACAATAACCTAATTCAGGAATAATATCTACTTAATGTTTTCTCTACCTCCATCATATTACTTAAGTACATCAAATACATGTGTGTGTGTGTGTGTGAAACCCTTAAAAAAATTACCAATCCAAATATATTTGATATATCCTTCACATATATAAAAGTTTTAAATAAAAGTAAAAATTTCTTAGTGAAAAGGGAGTGATCAAGACTAATTTAGATTATTTCAAGAAAAATACTGAAACCATTTTCTCTCATTAAAAAAATCAAAGATCATGCATATTTTTGCTGTTATTAATTTTTTTTTGTAATTACAAAATTTTGTTACAAAGCACTTACTAAACGATGTGAACTTGAGTGGGGTTTTTTCAATGAATGTTTTGACATCTTCAATTAATAATGTTGGAAGACAAGATGCATCGATGAGTTTTTGATCTTCTGCTAATTCTAAACCTGCAAAAAAATTGGAATCAAATATTTGCATTTTTGTATGAAAATGAACAAGACAAAATTGCTTTTTTAAAACTTAAATAACATAACACAATTTACAATACAATACCAATTTTTAGCAAAAGATTAAAAATTGTTACAATATTAATAAAAAGTATATATTTAGGTTCACTATAAAAAAAACTTTCACAAAGTTTTTTTTTTTAAAAAAATTGATTTACATAATAACTATATTGAAAAACAAAAACATTGACTTTTTAGCAAATATGTCCAAAATAATTCTCATAACTATATAATCATAAAAACACAGATTGACCAATGGATATATTAAAAGAAATGTAACTTATGCCAATTAAAGTAGATTATTTGCAAAAAAATTATTAAAAGTAATGAAAAAATTAATGAATATTAAATATTTTCTCTAACATATGAAAAACAAACTTTTGTTTCATTCTAAAAAAATTACCTTAAAAGATATTATTAATAAGAAATATGAGTTTGAATATAGGTTAATTATTTAAATGGTAATAAATAAATCAACTATTTCAAAAAGGGTAAAAGTTCATTTTTTTACAGTTAAATTTAACAAATATTGCTTGAACGAATTACTATATAAAAGCATAGACTAATCATTGAAGATGGAGAAAATAATTTTTAGTGAGACCTTTCCCCCCATGAATGGTAGGAAAGAAACAGATCAATTTATGACTACATATACTTTTATTTTGCTTTGAGGGGGGGGAATAAATAAAAAACTCTATAGAAAAGAAAATAAGTACCTTGTTGGTAGATTTGTTGCTTTTCTATATCACTGAGTCTTGAGACTTTAGAATTTAGTAGTTCTTTTTCCTTGGCTTGTTGCTCAGATTCAAAATGTTCACTGGGTTTCATGATAAGAGTAAGTTTGTGAGGGTTGTTCTAAATAATATATATATATATATTAAAAACAATATGCACAAAAGCAAAAGAAAAAAGAAAATTAATAAAAAACATAACAGCACCAACTATGAAAATTTATACAGTTATCTAGAGAATCCCTTTTCTTTTAAAGTCTTTTAAAGGGTGCATATAATGTGTAGTTTTTACAATTGGTACAAAGTAATAAAATACTTTAAAGCAATAAATAATACACTGCACTTTTTTTTCATGCCAAAATAGAAATTTCCTCTTTTACATCCTTGTAGGGCACATTATCACCATTTTTTTTTTTTTTTTTTTTGGTTACTGCTTCTTTGGGATTGTTTGTAGTTATTTCGGAGAGTACCAACCAAATGGGCATTTTTTTCAAAGAATTTTTTTGGCCAAATTTTAGATGTCCTAGCACAGCGTGCAGCCTTTATGCAATACATATTCATAACTATATTAATTGTTGTCATACTCATGTCATCAAAAGTTTAGTCACTGTAGACATGAAAGATGTATATAACTATCAACTCTGGTAACTATTGACAAAAATAATTTCCTAGCAGCACATATACAATTACAAATTTGCATAATATGTTAGCGAAATATACACTTACATTGAATATCAATGTCGTGAGAATAGATTTGAGAAATCAGGAGATAATCCGAGCTTAATATGATGTATTTATTTAAATGCAAAATAATGCCCAACATTAATGAATTCCACATATGACCCATTTGTTTTGAAAATGGTAAACAAAAATTGGGCAGTCATTCGATTTATATCAAGTAGAAGTTTAACATTTTATTCGTCCAAATACATAATTATTTTCTCTTGGTTAACTGGTTGAAGAATTTCTCAATTCAGAACCTACTAGGCACTTTATTAATAATATACAGAAAATATATTAACAGTAGTCGTATATATATTCATTTCAGTTTTTTTAAAGGTTAAAAATAAAACTGTTTTATTTATATGCTTATATATCACTTATCTTGGACTGGTATTTTATAGCTGCATGAGGTAAAGGCTTTTCAAATATCTAGTTTCTTAGTTAAATGACATTAATATATATTGTTCAGTGAAAGACAACTGTCATAAAACATTTTAAGCAAGCATAAACATTTTATATTTTAGAACTCAAGTACTTTGCTTTATACATTTAGGCTTACATTTTATAACTGGATGTTACAGCATTTTAATAATTTTTTTTAAAAAAATTTAAAGACACTGCATTAATTTAAAGGTTGATTTTCTTCTCAAGGATATACACAAAATGTAACATAACTCAGTTCTCTTCACACAAAAGATATTGTATTTGATACAATATAAAAAAAAATGTAATATTTCATTAAAATATTCCCAACCTTCTCTAAAAAAAAAAAAACAGGTATAAAACACAAGCTAAAAACCAAGATACACAAAGTGTATAAATATTGAAAAATGTTTAATAAAACTTTGATGTATTTCACCTGTAGCATTTTCGTTTTTGTAGTCACTACACATTTACAGTAAAACACAAGTCACTATACATTTACCAATAAAATAAATAAATGTTTTCCAAATATTTAAAGTTAATAGGTAAGTATGCTAAATCTTATACAATTGTAACCCCCTTCCCCCCCAAAATTACAAGCATATTAAACTAATTCTTATTAGATTTATACACTTGAAATTTTCTGAAGACGAAATTGTACAATGAAATTGTTTATTAAGTGATTTTTACTTATTTACTTTAAGCAAAAGGAGAAATAAATGAAGTACCTGAAAATATTGGACTATTTTATCCAGCAAGAAATGAGGGTTATCCTTTAACTGATTTGAGAACCATTGGATATGATCATTGATCTTGAAGGCAGAAATGGGATGACCATCATGATTCCACATTGAATACACTCCCTAGAGAATAAGCAGAATTCATACTTTATGGGCAACTAAAATATTTTTCATCGAAAAAAATCAACATGATACACACTTGTCACTTTTGCTTTATTAAAACTATGATTAATTTACGTAACATTCTTGAAATATATAAACCAAAGTATGCAAAAAATTGAAATAGAATGGAAATAGAGAACAAAGTGATCCTTTTAAAATCAAGTTTATGGTGAAATTTTCACTAAAGCAAATTGTACACACACACACAATTACCATAAAATCTGGTATATAATGTGCACCTATACCTTCAAACTCTTTTTTTAAGTTTTTAGGTAAATTCAGCATATAACGCGCACCTCTTTTTTTTTTACAAAGTAACCTGAATTGTACAAGCGCAATCTAATTTTGCAATGATGTTATGTTTTGAAGTCCTTTATTCGAGGTATTATCCCAGATTTTTGAAAAATAGTATATTTTAGAACTACAACCCATTAAGTTCAATTAGGTATGACATTTCTTTTAAATAAAAAGTATTTCGATCTATACAGAAGTCTAATTTTTTTTATGCTTATCCTTTTGTTTATTTTTGAAGCTATCATTTTAATACTTGACGTATAACATGTAAATTTCGATCTTAATTATTGAGTTAAAAGTGCACATTATATGCCAGATTTTATGATAGTAATAATGCCAATTGAAGACATATGAAGAAATGATGGACTTTTAATTTTAAAAAAAATGCAAAAGAAACTTCCTTTGAAAAGCAAATTAAAGAAAAGGCAATTTCTATATGAATTAAGGAGCTATTATCTTACAATTTTAAACCATCAAACAGGAGCCAAAACTTGTCTTTTTTTTTCTACATATGCAACATATAATTTTTAACATTAATTTAATAATTTCCTATAATTTTAATTTTTTATATATTTTAATAAAATTTCTTGAAAATTTACATAAAAGGAATAAAAATAATTTTGGTTTGGATAATGTAACAAAAAGATGGCATTCACTTTCTAAGTTTCTTCTCTGTGTAATCAGCAAACCATCTCAAAATAGAAAATGTCTATCAATCATAAGAATTTTAGAGGTTGATAAATTATCAGAACAAAGGCAATTAGTCAATAACTTCTGAAGTAGGTAACAGATTGGCCAATGCAAGTGCAAATATGTGTTGAAAAGTACATTGAGAAATGCAAGATTTTATAGTGTTTCTACAGTTCCACCAACAAGTCTTTGTGTTTGAGATACATTTTGCACACAGTGATATCTATTATTCTACAAGACATAGCTTTAATAAATAAACTCAAACTGAATATTTGATGATATTTCATGCATCAACCACAAATTAAATTTATTAAATAAATAATATCAACACAAAAATCTGTTACATTTTCCAGCAATTAATTAATTCTAATTTCCTGCTTACCAAAGCACAGTTGAGCCCAAAATTGGATGTTTTGTGTTTAGTAGACAATTCTATCTTGTGGAGTACACTTTGAATCTGTTCCTTTCGAAATCCTTTCCTAAAATATTTTTTTTCACATTTTACACAAAATTTATTGCTAACTTCAAGCAATTAAAAAAAATTCAGCAATGGAAAATGACAAAATGCTGTTGTTGCTCATGCCACCTATCTGACATAGTCAGATCGAGGCCCAGGAAATTCATTGTGGCAATGGGCTAGATGTATGCCTGTCGTTGGCCTTAGCCTTGAGCACCATACAGGTGACAGAACGATTTAGATCGGTGAAATTCCCGAAGAGACGATAGAACATTACGATAGATAGCGCCACCATCTATCTCCACCTCCACAATTTAAGCATGGAACTGAAGTGGAGGGAAATTTTCTCCAGTTCCCTGCACTCGTGATTCAGCCCACAAGACTTTTGGACCCACTGATTTAACGAGCACGTACTCCATGTATACTCAGAGAGTATTTGGAGGTACGGGCATCGAACCCAGGCCTTCCGGTGCTCTAACCACTAGGCTACCCACAGCCTACAAAATACTTCATTATATTAGCAAAATATAGCTATATAATTATCATTGCACTACCTCTATTAATAATATTAGGTATAACAAATAAAACAAACTTATTAAAATAATATTGTTTATTAATAAAATAAGATTCTAATAAACTTTAAATTGTGTGTTTTAAAAAAAGTTAATTAAGGAAATTTGCCTAAACTTGACAATTTTTCAAATTAAATTTTGTCAAAGTGAATCAAAAGCATGACATATGTATGCATTACACCATGTGGACATGACTCAACTATTTCATATTAATTGAATAAGATTGCTGGAAATTTAAATTCTATATATCTAAATATTTAATTTAATTATAAAATTGAAAGAATTAGATTTATTGCAATCAAAAATATTTAAATTCATTCCAAATAAGAATATTCCTTTTGGCTCTCCTGCATTTAGTCTACGCTTCTTATCACTAAACCTTGACCAGGGAAACAGTGACATACTTTACTTAGGAGTGTGAATATGACACTATTAATTTAAACCAAAAATTCCAAAAGGCAAAACTGTTTTTATCTCTTCTTTGAATGATTTTGTAAAATAAATCTGTCCTATTTATATATTATAATCTTGTAACCCCCTGTTGTTTAGACTCTTCCCATATTAACAGTAGAGAGACTGTCGCTCCCTCTGGCGGACAGAACAATCTTCAGTAATGGCCAAGTTTCGGAACTATAAGGATGTACGAGCATGCGCTCCGATCCCTTTCAATTCTATGCTAACTATTAGTTCTCTAGCTATGTATGTAAATGTTTGTTTTGTCTGATAAATGTGTTTAATTAACTAGTGGACTTTGTAAAGAACCCCTTCCCCGCATGTCCCTTTTTTACCTTTACATTAGATCTGAGAGCAGGATATCATCAAGTTAAAGTGCATGTTGAAGATCAAGACAAAACAGCATTTGTATGTCCTTTTGGCACTTACCGTTACTTACGGATGCCATATGGTTTGCGCAACGCACCTGCTACGTTTTAAAGACTGATGAACCGTTTTTGTAATGGTCTGGAAGACATTCTAGCATTACCTTATCTAGACGATATAATTGTTTTGTCAGAAACTTTTGAAAAACACATGTTTGATCTTAAAGCTATTTTTGAAAGACTCTTACTTTTCAAACTTAAAGCAAATAAAGAAAAATGCCATTTTGCCTCTTCTCGAGTTAAATATCTTGGATTTTGGATTACACAAAAAGGAATAGAAGTTGATCCAGAAAAAGTAGCCTCTATACTGGATATTCCACCTCCTAAAAATGTCAAAGTACAATCTTTCCTGCAAACTTGTTCTTGTTCGACGATATATTCAAGATTTTGCAAAGATTTCACGTCCACTAAGTTATCTTACAAAGAAGAAATCCAGTGGCAATGGGGATTTGATCAACAAAATGCATTTCAAACCCTTAAAAACTGTCTTACAGCACCTTCCTGTGTTAAAACAAGCAGATGGTACTCAGCCATATATTATTCGAACAGACGCAAGCAATTATGCCCTTGGAGCAGTTTTACTTCAAGGAGAAAGATCTGATGAACATCCCATAGAATACGCTAGTCAACTGCTAACTCCAGCAGAACGCAACTATTCCACCACAGAGAGGGAAGTCCTTGCTGTGGTATGGGCTTTGAAGAAATTTCGTGGTTATATTGAAGGAACAGAAATAACTGTGGCATCCGACCACCAACCTCTGAAATGGCTTCTAAGCCTCAAGTCTCCAACTGGATGACTTGCAAGATGGGCACTTGAAATCCAGTCTTTCAACCTGAAAGTACAGTATATTCCTGGTAAAGCAAATGTTGTTGCAGATATGTTATCCCGCCCAGTTACTCAAGAAGAATCATTTTGTGAAGCCAATAATATCACAATAGCTGATATGCCAACACGAAGTTGTAAGGACATGCGTGAGGCGCAGCTTAAAGATGATAATTTAAAAAAAATCATCAACAGTTTCGAATCCCCTCTGAAAACTGAAGAATATGCAGATTGGACTGAACGTGGATTTTTGATGAATCAAGGTGTTTTATATCGTTATGTTCCGGATGCTGATTCCGCAGAAGCTCAGTTAGTCATTCCAAATGCTGAACGTGAATTGATAATGCAAAGACATCATAATGATCCGATGGATGGACATTATGGAGAAGATGGAACATTCCAGAAAATCGAAAAACGATATTATTGGACAGGCATGAAAAATACATATCCAATTACATTAAGAAATGTCCAGAATGTGCTCGTTTTAAGGCTACAAACCAAAAGCCTGCTGGTTTGCTTAGAACTCCAGTCTACTCACAGAGATTTGAAGTCATTGCTATTGATTTATTTGGACCATTGCCTCGAAATGACTCAGGCAAACAATGGATATTTATTGTTGAGGATTGTGCCACAAAGTGGGTTGAGTTATTTGCCCTTTCTCAAGCCAGTGCTCGTCAATGCCCTACAACTCTCATAGAAGAAGTTTTCATGCGTCATGGCATACCGAGAGGAATTATCAGTGACAACAGAACACAGTTTGTCAGTGCTTTACATTAAATATAAGTCAAAACTTAATACTAGTTTATTCGCCACAATCTAATCCAGTAGAGAAAAAACAGAGACCTTAAGCCCCGCCTTGCAATACTTGTCAGAGAAGATCATTCCAATTGGCATTCCAAACTCCCAGTCATTTATTTCACCATGAACACAGCTGTTTGTGACACTACAGGCCACACTCCTGCTTACCTACTTTTCGGAAGAGAGCTACGAACTATAGACAATGTGGTGCAAGATTTCAAAAGTGTTGTTCACAATGACAATTTTGTTGCCGAAATAACACCTTATTTAAAACGATTTGCAACTATTACCGAAGACATACAAGAAAGAATAGAAACAAAACAAGATCAGCGAAAAAAGCAATATGATAAAAATCGTCGTCCAGTCTATTATTCTCCTGGAGATAAAGTATGGGTAACTTTACATCCCATCAGTAATGCAAAGAACAAGAAAACTTCCAAGTTCATGCCAAAGCGTGACGGTCCATATTTAATTCTCACACAAAATTCACCCACATCTTATGTTATCGCAAGTCTTACCAGTCCATCTGAACCGATATAGCTACTTACCATACTTCTGCTCTAACACCTTTTAAAGACATGGACACTTCTCCTGTAGCTCCACTTCGAAAAAGAGGCCAACCACGAAAAGTTACGTCCACATCAACACAAAATACACATGTTCCAAGCCTGTCAACTGCTTCAACAGCCATTTCCAGCAGAACCATCATCTCTCAACAAAAGCTGCTACTACTACAACAGCTAATTCTTCAGATTCTGTCTCCTCGCCGGGACGTCGTTGAATCCATAGGGGGAGATTGTAACCCCTCGTTGTTTAGACTCTTCCCATATTAACAGTAGAGAGACTGTCGCTCCCTCTGGTGGACAGAACAATCTTCAGTAATGGCCAAGTTTCGGAACTGTAAGGATGTACCAGCATGCACTCTGATCCCTTTCAATTCTATGCTAACTATTAGTTCTCTAGCTATGTATGTAAATGTTTTGTCTGATAAATGTGTTTAATTAACTAGTGGACTTTGTAAAGAACCCCTTCCCCGCGTGTCCCTTTTTTACCTTGGGTCACATCCCCTCATAATTTGGTGCCCACCGTGTCATAATCTATAATATTTTAAAATATCTCTGAGTCACTGAAATCATTATACTATGTATGGACATGTAAAGGGTTAACAAACGACTACCAATTAAAAATTCTCTTTAATATTTAATTACACTTCTTGCTTATCTTTCTTTCACTAGAAATAAAAGGAAAAAAAAAATAAAAATATCTTCAACAAAAGTTTGAAGTTCTAAATTAATGCTTTTATAATTATTTTTCTTAAATAGAATAAATAAATAAATAAAAAACCAACCAAGATTCAACTGAAACAAAACTGTTTAATTCCCATCCTCTTGTATATATTTAATGTCAGAAAGTACTCTAAAATTTTTTTTATGATGAAACAAAGTCTAGACAGAGAATAACTTGACTATTTTAATATTTTAATTATATAATTTATTAAAAGAGTAAATATTAACAAGAATTAAGTAATAAGTATAAGATTACTGAATAAATAAAAATAAAAAAGCCCAGAACACTTACAGCATTTCAATTGCCTAGAAAATCTAAATAAATTGTTTTTGTCAAGATTTACACAAATAATCTTTTTTTTTTTTTGTAAACAAAAAACAAAACAAAAAAACAATTAACTATATTTATTTTATCAAACAATATTATACTTCATTACATCACAAAATTAAAAACCATCTTTCTTGTTCAAATATATCAGTTTAAAAGTTTGTAATATGTTCCTCACACTGGATGTGAATTCAAAGCCCTTAACAAAACCTTTGATTAAATAGATTCTGAGAGGAAATTACAGAAATTGTAGTTTAATTCATTGAAACTCACATTTCACAGGTAACTTTTTAGCTCTGCTGGATTTTTAACTTTGATAGGGTCATGGTGGTCAAATATCAGAAAAAAAATCATGTAAGTGCTTCTCTGATTCCAACTATAAAGTTTGACTTACAGATGATTGACATGAAATCACATTGTGCAGAATATAAACCTAGACTCCACTTGATCTTACAGAATTTTTAACTCCAATTAAGCAACATATATTTTTTTAAAGGAATGAGTTCTAATGAAGCACACATTCTACATTGAGCAGAAGTTACTGAAATTTTAAAATGCATTTCCAACAGGTTCCATTTTGGACACTTGATAATAACAGACATTAAGTTACATTGGAATTTATATCTGCATAGGGCTTTGTAACTTCACTCCTAAATACAAATAATATTCGACTGTTAACTATTATAGTCTTAAGAAACAACCATGATTCTGACACAGAAATAAACAAACACATATGTAAAAAAACATCACAAAAAATTCTGGTAAATTATTTGGTTCAGTTCCAATACTGTTCAAATTAAAATAATTGTTACCATTAAACATAATCTCACCTTTGAACTACCTCCTCAATACATTTAAAAAACACTAAAGCAAGACTTACTTCACAACATCCTCAAAAATGGATGGAATCAAGTCTTTTACCAGTCCGATGTCTTTTTCTGCAATTTCACGCAATCCCACAGAAAATATACTTTGCTTCAAACTGGAATCAAACCTATTAAAAAAATTGATATGATTTAAAATTAGAGCCCCGGCAAATGATATAATAAATTTGATTTTAATTTTAAAATATTTATATAGAAAAGCATTCAACTTGTCAGTAAATATAAAACTTGTGACATGCAATCATTTTTTAAAAAGGTATTTAAAACTTTTCAAGGCTCATCAGTAAATAAACTTGTATAATTCATAAATCTAAACCTATCTAATTATGATAAAAGAAATATTCAAAAGTAATTTTTTATTATTAAATTAACTCCTAATTATTTATATAGGATTTATCATCCATTTAAAATTCCACAAATCTAATTTTAACACAATTTCTTTCCTTAAAAAAAAAATCCTACAAAATCTAATTTTGTTTTAGCTGGCAATAAAAAAGTAACTCATTATATTGGATATTTTGGGGGAAACACAAACATTTCCCCTCTTTTTGTTGCAGAAATTAAATAAGTAAATTACAATTCATTAAATACAAAAAAAGTTGATTTATTTACAAAATTAAAAAAATGAATACTCTGAAAAGTATGAAGCCAAGCATTTTACCTAAAAAAGCATCCTTTTCATAAGAGAAATTAATATTAAATGTGGGGAAGATTATTAAAAATATAGTATTTGATTATGATCACATAACTGAGCTGCTTATCTTTTTCAACAGAATAAACATTAGATTGCATACGGATATTACAAAAATAAGTAAAGCACAATGAAATAATAAAGACACACAGATATTATTAAACAGCTCACATTTATTTGTTGTGCTATGCCTGTTTCAATTTCTGAATAGAATTTGCATCAAAATATAAGCAAATTCAAAATAATAATACTTACTTGGGTTTTTTTTTCACATTTTATAAAAATTAAATACACAAAGAGTCCAGTCACATAATAAATTTACAAAAATTGTTCTTCATAATGCATCAAAAGAGTTCATCTAGCTAAAAACAATTTTGTATATTGAACATTTCTAAAAATAATAAATGTTACTTTAAAAAATAAATTTGATTTAAATGACACTCCTATTACATTAGTAACAATATACATATATAAACAAAAATTTTAAATTCTACAATGTTTTTGGTACATTTTCTAAATCATGTCTTTTTTGAACACTAGCTTTATACAACATATTCTGCTCCTATTTCATAAACAAGAAAAACAATGCTTTTTTCTTTTCTATTTTTTAAAAAAAACTCAAGTATTTTATTTACAGTTCACCTACAATATTTTATTTAATTTTAAATTTTATCAAAACTATCAAAAGTCATATATATATAAACTCCTATTAAAATACATACATACAAATATTAAAACATAAAAATGTTAAAAACGAAAATAAAATCTAAAATCTTATGTAACAGTTGTATTAAAATTATATTGAAGGACATGACTATTAAATTTAAAGCTACTTATACCTGAGAGAAATAAATAACGGAAAAATTAAAAGTAAGAAAAAATACAACTCACCCAGTGCAAGGACTATAATCTGGTCCGATTCCTGCTTGGAGAAGTTTCTGGTAAAATGGAGAATTGGGTCCATCCACAAGTAAAGTCCCCAGAATACTTAATGCAAAGTTTTCACGAGTATCTGTTATTCTATTAATAAAAAAAAAAGGCTTCCTACACTATTCTTATTGCTCAATCAACAAAGCTTTCTACAAAGATAAACTGATATTCTACATCCTTTCTCTGACTAGTCTTGGAAGTTAATAATAATTTACTCAAAATACAAGGGCTATTTTTTTAAGTAAGGTCCATTGGCGCGTATACCTTCCAGTTCATGCACACGCCACAACGAGTCTCAGCATCTCTGACCAGCATCCTTTGCGAACACACTCGCACCATATCCAGTTCTGTAGCAGTCATGTAAGCTTTGCTGTTCATAAGGTGATTGAATTGCCCGCCAAGGGTGAGATACGGTCTGTTATCCATTTTTTTTACTGCGAGAAACATGTCGGCTGCAGACATCCATCGCCATATAACACAAGTTTATGGCACTGAAACAAATGAGTGATAGCAAAGTTCGAAAATGAGTCAAGAAGTTTAAAGATGGACGAACAAATGTCCATGATGAAGAACCCTCCGGCCAGTCCTCTGAAATCACTGATGATTTGATGCAAGCAGTTGAAACAAAAATTCGTGAGAACAGGAGATTCACAATAATTACTCTTTCATTGGAATTTCCCGAGGTTTCTCAGTCAATGCTGTACAAAATTGTGACTCTAGACCTCAACTTTAAGAAATTGTGTTCTCGGTGGGTGTCCAGACTCCTCTCACCGGAACACAAAGAGAAAAGGTTTAACAGTTCATTGGACTTTTTGATTCGTTACGAGGAAGAAGGGGATGACATGTTGAGTCGAATCGTTACTAGAGATGAAATACAGGTATCCATATCACCCCGGAATCAAAGCAACAGTCGATAGAATGGCGACATACATCCAGTCAGGGTCAAAGTCAAACAAACACTGTCAAAGCGCAAGAGTATGGCAATAGTGTTTTGGAACTGGCGTGGTGTTTTGCTGGTAGACTTTAGGCCACAAGGAACAACGATCAGCTCAGGTGCTAACTGCGGATGTCTATGAAAGCTCTGAAGAGCATTGCAAAACAAATGACGTGAAATGCTGTCAAAAGGTGTTTTGCTCCTCCATGATAATGCAAGGTTTCACACTTCTCGGGCGATTCGGGACTTAATCAAATCTTTTGGCTTGGAGGTTTTGGACCATGCACCATACAGACCCGACCTTGCTCCCAGCGATTTCCACCTTTTCCAGTACCTGAAACACAATCTTAGTGGGAAGCACTTCAGTGACAACGAAGTGAAAGCAGCAGTGAACTCTTTTCTGTCTGAACAGGAGGCAGATTTCTTTGAAGAGGGTTTTAAGAATTTAGTTCTAAGGCAGGGGTGTCCAACACTTGGCCCGCCAAAACGTAAGTTGCGGCCCGCCGACTCTTTTAAAAATATTTTTAAATATTAGGTTTTCAAAGTTTTTTCATCTTGAAATTTATTTGAGGGGAAATTTATATATATATATCTACAATTTATTTGACCGTTATTTGTTCTTGTTGTAAAATAAATCCTTTTTGATAATAGAAATGTTCTTTAGATTAAAATAGATTTATATTTTATCAAACACATTTGATTTTACTATAATAGATGACTTTTTTTAATAAATTCCAAATTGCATTATGCATATCCTATACTATGGATGGTATATGATTCTCTGTGTGCGCGACTTTCATTTCTTCTCCTTTTCTGTTTGTAATGCCCAAAAAGCAAGAGGCAGTCAGATGTTTTTTAAAGTTTAAAAAAATATTCAGTATGGTTAAGATAAAGGGCAATGTACATTTAATCACTTGCGAATGACAGCACAATCAAATTTCAACAATGAGTAACGAAAGATCAATTCAAAAGGAACACGGTTTTTTTCAAGAAAATGGCAACTGTAATATTTTAAACATTATTTGATCATTGCATTATTATGTTATATAAACATTATCATATTATCTATGTCTATATACATGAAAAATAATGAAAACAATAACAATAATTCATTCTGTTTTAAATTTTCACTCCAATAAATGTTTTTTTGTTTCCAAATCTGATATAAAGGTACATAATTTTATGTGCGGCCTGCGAGATTATGTTTTTCCAAAGAGGCCTGCAAGGTCATTTGGGTTGGACACTCCTGTTCTAAGGTATGACAAGTGACTCAATAAATTCGGCAACTATATAGAAAAATACGTATAAAAGTATGTATAATCCTAAAACAAAGGTTATTCAAAACAAAATACTGTCGTTATTTTTAAAAATTTAAACGGACCTTACTTAAAAAGCAGCCCTTGTGTAATACTTCCATATCTTAAGAACCATGCTGTATCATTTTAAATATAATAAAATATAGAATATTTTAATAATTCACAAATGATAATTAAAAGTTAATAAATGATATCAAAATATTTTATACAAATTAAATACTGAAACAAATAATTTAGGAAAATTGAATAACTTTAAAACCCACTTTGTCATAGTATAAGATTCCACCTTTTAATGAATAAAATATTTAATTTGAAAGCCTCAATGAGAAGACATTACAATTCAGTAAGAAATGGTAACGCAAAAGAGCTAAAAATAACTAAAAGCTCTATATTAGTATTGATATCTCACTCTTAAAAATTAATCCTAAGAATTATCCAAAATTTTCTAAAGATCCAGTTAAAAAAAATACATAACTTTATATTGCTTTTGGTCTATCTTTCATGAAATTCTTACAAAATTATTTTTCTCGCCAGCAAAGTAATGATTTCCCTTCAAAAGCAACATACATAAAACAATTTCCTAATAACAGAAAAATGTTATACATTAGATGCTTTTGCTTTTCATTGTATATGTTAATTCTTTCTTTTAAAAATCGAAAGGGTTGTAAAGATAGATCATAAGAGTTCATAATTGCACCCAATGATGCTCAAATCAAATCTGACTTTGTGCTAAAATGCAAAATAAGACCTACAAGGATAATTTATTTCCATTCATCACTGCTACAATCAACAAAATAATAATGGGAACTGATTTTGATTAAACCAATTTGATTTATTCTTGCATATTAATAAAAGAAAACTAATAGAATAGATAACACAGCTTAGTGTTAAAAGCCTCTTTTAGATGTGATAATAATGTCAACACATAGAGCAAAGCCAACAAATTTTCTAATTTATTGTAGAATTATCCAGAAGAAGCTAAATTTAATTTTTTCTTAAATCAATCAAAATATGATCCTAAATATTTCACTTTATATCTCTCAGCCTATTTAAAAGCTTAATCTAAAGGTGAATAGTAAAATTTATAGGAAATTTTTAATTCTTGCTTGATAATGAAGTTTTATATCCACCAAACTCCCAATAATCAAATCTTTTACATTTTACAACGAAAAAAAAAAGACAACTCATTTTTTAAAAAATTATTGGAATTATTAAACTTTAAGTATTTTTTTTAAATATTTCTAACAAATGTTTGAAACTTATTTCCCAAACAAAAATGCAAAATGGGCAGAACATCTTGAGTTGTAGAAATTCAAAGCTATGACATACCTGGTACCTTTTAAAAATGCCTACAAAAACTGTAGAATTAATATTGCAAGCAAATTCTTTCAATAAAGAATAACCAACATTTTAAATTTTATGTAAAACAACACACAATATACAAATATTTTCAAAATCATACGAAGAAAATTTCACAAAAAAGATGTTTTGCTGAGAAGAGTCATAGAAAATTCTTCTTTTGTATTGAATTGATTTGCAAAAACTCTTTGCAGGGGGCCCCTAATATTCTCTGTTACACACTGCCCGGAAATAATGAATTTACTGTAAAGAAGCTTTTATATCTATTTTACTTTATTACTCAACTTTTAAATTATATTTATGAAAAAATGACATATACAGAAGTTTACAAGAAGATAGAAGAAGTTGACTTCAAGTGATAACCATCGAGTAGATGAATGTTTAAAAAATTGTGATACTTCTTTATTATGCAAACTTTAAAAGTTCTATAGATAGAATTTATCTAAGAAAATCTCATCAACTTATAAAGATAAAGAAGCAGTATCTTTCTTTTGACAAATTTATTAAGGGATATGAGCAATTCATACTTATTAACTCAAGTTTTTCTTTAAATGGGAAACACAACTTCGTTTTTTCTCTCGTAATACTGCAGAATTATTCGCCATAAATGAAATTAAAAATGTTCAAAAGATATCCTCCATTTTTTAAATTTATCTAATGGAATTCCCACAATCATATTTTGTGCATAGTTAAAAGACCACTATTAATTATATATTCTGCACAATCTAAGTAAGTTACCATAATGGGATATAATTCATAGTTTGTATCATTATCACCTAGAAACCAGTTCACTAATTACAGAAGATGTTTTAGTCTTCACCCATCTATATTGCTTGGTAATGTCAGTTTTTAGAAACATTTTCCAAAAAAGAAGACTGGTTTGATCAGCTGCTACCACGTGGAACAGTATGTTCTACAAGAAACGATGTAAATGGTACTTCATCTCTGATTACATTTAGCTGAATATCATTCTTGGAAAAATGATCCAATTGTGAGCAATAGCTACTTTATTTCTCATTTGCACTGAGCTTTGGAGTTTTCACGGCACAGATGACATTATACTGTGGCCACTCCATTTGAAATGCATAAATACAATCGAATTCCCTTTTATAATATTCTTTAGAAGTGTGAAAGAATACTAATTTGCCTCTGTGAGACATTGTGGTAACAATCAAAGAAAATAAATTGTTTGGCAATATGGAGCATGGGAAATACAAACACAAAATGAATTGAGTTATAGAAAGTTGCTAAAGAGAAAGAAAAAATAAAAATGCTTTTGCTTAAAATCTCATGTACCACATAATGAGTGAAGAACCTATATCTATATATATAAAGGAGAAAAGCAACTCACTCACTCACTGACTAATCACGATATCTCTGGAACTATTAAACCTACAGACTTGAAATTTGGTAGGTAGGTTCCATTCATGGAGTAGACGTCAGCTAAGAACGGATTTTGCAAAGTTCAAACCCCAAGGGGTGTTATAGATAATTATTTCCATTACTAAACTATTAGATGTACAGTCGTGAAACTTGGTACACAGATTTCTTTCATAAAGTAGATTCCCTACATAATGATTTTTACAAAAATAGACCTCCAAGGGGCGTTGAGGACACTTAATGGGCGTTATACATAATTATTTCCATTTTTAACTTATTAGACATACAGTCTTGAAATTTGGTAAGCGGATCCCCTTCATAGAGTACAGATCCCCTACAGAATGGGTTTTGTGAAAATCGACTCCCAAGTGGCGTTATAGGCAATTAACTCCTTTTTTAAACTATCAGGCGTAAAATCTCGAAATTTAGTAAGCTGATTCCATTCATTAAGTAGAGATCCGCTATAAGATGGGTTTTGTGAAAATCGTTTCCTAAGTGGCATTATGGGGGCTTAAGGGGCGTTATACATAATTATTTCTATTTTTAAACTATTAGATGTATGGTCTTGAAATTTGGTAAGCGGATTCCTTTCATAGAGTACAGATCCGCTGCAAAATGGGTTTTGTCAAAATCGACTCCCAAGTGGCGGTGTAGAATATTAAGTGGCGTTATAGGCAATTAACTCCTTTCTTAAACTATTAGACGTTAAATCTCGAAATTTAGTAAGCTGATTCCATTCATTAAGTAGAGATCCGCTATAAGATGGGTTTTGTGAAAATCGTTTCCTAAGGCCCCGTTTACATGGACGAAAAATGCCGGCAATTTGCCGGAACAAATCCGCTTTGTACCCGTTTACACGGCAACCCGGCAAAATCCCGGGTCGAAATGCAGGTCTATTTCTTGTTCCCTCTTTCGACTAGGAACTTTGGGGGTAAAAAGGAGAGTGTTTTCTAATTCTCCCATGATGCATTGCGCCAGAGATTCGTTTATTCAAGATGGCTGCTGTTTTGGATTGCTCGCGTTAGACAACAGAATAAATAATAACCCTCATAAACATCTGGGGAGACCAAAACGAATTGGATACAACTGTCCGGGATTCGGAAGTTTACAAGTGCCCATTTTCAATAAAAATTATATTCCATTCAGGTACAGGGAAGGATGTACATAAATTTATATTTAGTATGTTCTGCATGTATGTGTTTCCAATATTTTAATAAGATGATACATATATTTTAATACAGTTTTTGAGATTGATTTAAAAACATTACAATATAATTCTTTTGAATGTACACAAAAAAATTGCATTTTTTTGTTATTTTTCTTGATTTATCTAATTGAGTGTTTCCATATAAGAAGTAAAAAATTAGTAATATCTTGTAACTAAATAACTCCATAAAGGTGTATTGAATTTTTTTTTACTGTGAAAGTTGATATAACCAATAGAATGATCTGTTTTATATTAACATTCCCATAAATTCATATGAAAACAATGCACATCGAAGAAAATACACACTTTTTTACAAACAAAAATTGCAATTTAGCTTTTTAATTAAAGTTGGTTAATATGAAAGTTTTTGTTTAACAACTAGGAATTCTGAGATGGAAATAAAATTGCTTTTAACATCATTGAAATGTTTTGGGTATCTGAAATAATCTTATAAAAAAAACTAACATTTGATATGCTTTATACAGACTTCCTTTGTAATTATTACCCTTCAGGTTTGAATTTTTTTAAAAATGTCTGTCTCCAACATTCTGAAATAAATTAATTGGATGTTTTTGAATAAATGAAGAAACATGTTTAAAGAAATAGGCTCTTTTTTTAATAAAATTATAAAGTAGAACAAATTAAATTGTTTTCGTGAAAATTTCTCGTATACAGTTTTATTTAATAATCATACTCATTTTAATATACATCATTTATTGACACTTAATTTTAACATTACATGAATGCACTATAAGTAAATAAAGCATTCCATGATCTGCTATATAAATCAAGACTCTCTAAAAGAGTAACATTATACTATAAGGACAAATCGAGGATTTATCTGCCAATATTCAACATGCATAATATCTTTTAAATTATTATATCTCAATTTTTATCTTATTGATGATAACATCTAATAAAATTCTCTGAAAATCTTATGAATGGCTTTTTTGCAATTTATTTACAACAAAAACTATTAATTTTTAAAAATATTTACAAAAGAGTATTAAATGTCATTAACCCAAACAAATAAAATGAAACAAAAAAAAACTAAAGAACATTATCTCCTAAATCAAAGATTTCATAGATAAAAAAGGTCAAATTACGTAGAATTTCTAAAATGTTCACTTTAGGCTTATGACATAAAAACTTAAATTTTTAAACACCTAGTGATTAGGCAATTAATAGTATAAACAAAAAATTATAAAAACATTTTTTTCTTCAAAGTTTCTGCGAATTTTATTTGCTCTAATTTCAATACTATCAAAACTATTTTAATCAAATTAATGCTTTTTTTTTCATTTTTGGATACAATAAATTTACAAAAGTAAGATTTGAAATGGTCTTCCCTTGTTTTCAAAGAAATTAATGGCAAAAACTAGTCTTTTAGTCAGCCAACTGTGTGAAATATACCAGAAACTAGAAAGCAAAAACCTATAACATTTGTATATAGGTAAGCTATACATAGTATTTTTGAGAAATTGTATATGGTATGGGTCTAGATTAAATGAAATATCACAAGAATTTTGAAATTTCAGATCTTACAAACTGGCAGAATTATAAAATCCACTTCTATACAGTCAACTTTCAGAATTTACATAGAACAAATTAGAATACTGAAATCATGCAACTTATAGAAAGAAGTTGAATAAAAGAAACAAATACATGACATGTTATTTCGTTATCACTGATATGCAACTGAAGTATCATTTTATATATTACATTAATACTTTAAAAAAAATGGAAGATGAAACAACATCAGAAAAAAAGATTCAGAATTCTCAATTTGAAATTTAATGTTTGAAAATTAATAATCATTATTAATTCGATAAGTTACCGAAGTTTATCATTAATAAATTAATCACAATGTGTACTAATTGTAAGCAAGATTCTTTTACCAGGGCATTCCTAAATTTCATGAAACTTCTCAGTTTCCCAAATTACACATGAGCAAAATATTAAAGTACTTCAAAGTTTCTCTAAGAAATGCTAAATCAGTACTCGTACCATTCCACAAATTTTGGAACATGCATTAAACAGCCAACTAATTTTGCCTAGCAAAAAGACATAACAAATTAAAAAAAAAAAACAATTACATCACTATTATTGTTACTGTGTGCAAACGTGATCAGGGACAGTTTCTACTATTGGCTGTATATCGCAGCATTTGGCGGTTTTTTTATTTTAAGAAATTTGTCGATATTATACAATACAAGCACCCCAAATTTGTCCCGTAAGCATATGTTACACAAAAATATCAGTGATTTTGGATGATGAAACACTTATTTTTGAAAACATTTCTTTGAAATTACCTTTTTTTACTGAATTCTTCATGAGTATAGATTATTGTAAACAACAATGTCAAGTTATTCATTTAAGGGTAAATAGAGAGTTGAAAAAGGTTGTATTAAAATTCTGAATATTTCCATTGCTTTCAGAAAGTAAACATCCTACAGAAAATGTCTATATGTAAAGTCGTATTTGGTTTCATGATTCTAATTTCCCATAAATATCGTAGAACTGATTTAAGTACACTTCTTGGGTCAATATTTGTTACTAACTCAATGCGACAAATTTATTTAGGTCTTAAATTTATTAGCAGGATAATATCAATATATATTAGCATTTAGACTTAAATACTTATGTAAAAAAATCCAGAGTATTCTTATGCTTAATACATTTCAGCTGGGGTTGCAGATTTTTTTAGCAAACAATGTTGATATTTCAATAACAAGTGTAAAGTCTTTATATGAAATTTATCAAAATTATTGAATTTTACATTTTAATTGTGCAAATACCAATAAATGCATATTTGTTATCCATAGTAAAAAAAGGTACATCTGTGTGAGAAAAATTTGTATCAGTCAAATTCTGGAAAACAAATGTGTTAAGAAATCCTCACATAATAAATAGATACCACACAAATATTTAATAATTATTTTTTTTAACTAAAAGAATTATGGATTTAAAAATGACTTTTTATTTTGATCATGTACAAGAGAACAGGAATTTAATATTCAATGTATGAATACAATTTTATATTCTATAATACACACATTTTAATGCCTTAATTTTTTACCACACTCAGAATGTAATTCTCGATAAATTATATCTTTTTACTAAAATAGTACTGCGAATACAGACTTTCAAAATGTTACATGATTTTTTTATATATAATTTTACAAATGGTAATTTTCATTTCTAATGTTTGAAAGTGGTATAAATTATATATATATATACTTGTTTTAATATGACAGGTATGATAACATATCAGATTTTTGTGTTCTTATTTTAGATAATTAAATACAGAAAAATATCTCTTTTAACTACTCTAAAGATGTGTAAAACAAATAAAAAAATTTAAGCTAACCTAATATGTTTTATCTTTTTATGTATGTTCTCTATACAATTTAATTTAAAATAAACAAAATTTTCCATTCCTGTAGACATCTATCCAAAATCCGATTGGATTGTTCGGCCACTTATCCCGCCAAGTTTTTTCTTGCCAAATCGTAGGGTTTCTACTCCAAAACATAACACACAAAATCGCTAGCCGATTTGATCTGTTTAGAAGTTTCTTATGTGAACACAAAAATAGTAGAAAGGGAGTTCGGTTTTTGGTGGCGACGGTTTCTAAATGGTTGGTATTGAAAACAAATGTCGTTCTTATCCATGTTTACTAAACACTCGAATTTTTACCGGGATGTTAAAGAGATTTTTTTCCGACAGTCGACTCCTTTTACTATAATTGAACAACCACGTAATAGTCAAATACGAAATTTTAGCGGGTATAGTTTAAATGTGCAAGAGCATAGAATGTTTGGCGGTAAAAAAACGAACATAATCACATGTCCTCTTCATGATAATCGCGCTAAAAATTCTAGTTGTTTCCATGGTTACATTTTATAATCACGTGAATCTATCAACCAATCACCAGATTCTTATGAAAACGCACCCGATTCTCATGTAAACAGGTCGAAAAAAAATACCGGTATAATCCCGGCTTTCATCCGCATTTCGAAATTGCCGGTATTATGCCGGGTTCCATGTAAACGGGGCTTACGTGGCATTGCGGGGGCTTAAAGGGCGTTATAGATAATTAGTTCCATTTTTAAGCTATTAGACGTACAGTCTTGAAATTTGATTACCGGATTCATTTCATAGAGTACAGATCCGCTACAAAATGGGTTTTGTGAAAATTGACCCCAAGTGGCGTTGTGGAGAATTAAGCGGCGTTATATAGGCAATTAACTCCTTTTTTTAAACTATTACATGTAAAATCTTGAAATTGAGTAAGCAGATTCCATTCACTGAGTAGAGATCTGTCATAAGATGGGTTTTGTGAAAATTGTTTCCTAAGTGGTGTTGCGGGGGCTTAAGGGGCGTTATAGATAATTATTTCCATTTTTAAACTATTAGGCGTACAGTCTTAAAATTTGGTAAGCGATTTCCTTTTATGGTGTAGAGATCCACTACAAAATAGTTTTGGGAAAAATTGATCCCCAAGGGTCACTGAGGGGGGTTAAGGAACGTAATAGATAAATATTTCCGCTTTTCAACTAATAGAACCACCTACTTGAAAACTAGAAGGTAAGTTCCGTTCATGGAATAAAGTTCCTTAAACAAAGATTTTTGCAAAAATAGACCCCCAAAGGAGTGGGGTTGCGAGGGATTAAGGCGTGTTATAGAAAAATTCCTGTTTTTGAATTTAACTCATTTACTTGAAATTTGTTGAGCACGTTTCTTTATAGTTGAATAGAGTTCCACTAAGAATGGATTTTACGGAAATTAACTCCAGGGGGAGATATTGATAGACCAAATTCCTGTTTTTGAACTGCTAAGACTATAATAATAAAATTTGGTTTGCATGCTTCTTTTGTTGAATTGGAATCCACTAAAAATGTTGTCAACGAGGTATTGATGATAAAAATTCCGTTTTTGCTCTGTTAGATATAGACTTGAAATTTAGCACGCATGTTTATTTTATGGAGTAGAGATGCACTGAAAATTGCTTTGGTGGAAATCCACTTGATTATTAGGTTAAGTGAGTGAAAAAAATCTTTCTACTTCTATATTAGATATAAATAGAAATTAGATATTATAATTTATGTTCTTTTTAAATCAAGGGGCGAGAGTGTAACAGCCATAAATATATTTTTCAATACAATCGAATTATTAATGCTGGATATCAATAATTAATGTATATGTAAACAGTATACATATATACAACATCGTGAAATACCCAGTGAAGCGGGTGGGTAACGGCTAGTAACTAATGAAATATAATACGCTGAAAAGACAAACGTCATGAATTTTTAAAAAAACTTAAAGGCATTGAATTTTACAATTTTTATCTACCTACTTTTCCCTCACAGTTAATATAAAATAAGTAAGAGAGGTAGGGAAGAAAAGAGATAGCAAAAGGCAGCAATTTTGCAAAAATACATAAAACTGAGCAATCTAGGTGGAAAAATGTTATGAAAACCATAAAAGCATAAAATTAACACACAAAAAGTTAAATTTGGCATGTAGTTTGGATTTAATAAAGCATCTGCAGTGTTTCAAAAATTTATGTGCACACACACACACGAAAGAAAAAAAATAATGTTCTTTTATTTGCCACAACTTTATTACATAAACCAATGAAAAATAAATGAAATCATTTTGAGTAAGTTTTTGAAAAATGGATCACTGTTGGACAAAAAATTAATTTTTGATATTCAAGAAACTGGACTTTTTTAGACTGTCTAATTATATTCCAGTTTTTAACAATAAATAAAATATTTTAACCATCAAAAACCAAATATTTTAAAATTAACGAATTTTTTATGCATGTTAACTTTTGTTACTCACATGTAAAGAAAACCCTGAAAAAATGCTACAGCATGATTATACAATGGGTGTTATAGAAATACAACCATAAAACTGAAAGAACTAAAGACATTGAAAAATAATTCAAAAAAATGAAAGAATGATTTAGTTAATGTTGTCATTTTCTAATTCTAAATTTCCTTCTTTTTTTAAACCGGTACTTACTAAAATAACAAAACCTATATTCTTCAACAAAACCTATATATCAACAAAATTATAGTACTTATGACAGAAAGCTATTGACAATCTCAATAAAATACTTTGAATAGTTGCTTACAGATACATATATTTTACAATAATTATGAATCAATATCCATTAATTATGTTTTTCAACTGAAATTAGACAGAGCAACTTCCTGGAGTAATGGCATCAACTTTGATATATTTCTCAATAAGTATTGAATATAATAAAGGATAAAGAAATATTATTCAAAGCAAGTGTAAGTTAAATGAAGTATCATCAATAAATTATAAAATAGAAGAGTAAACTAATGATAATGAATTCAAGCATTTCCTTTTATTTTAAGAAAACTTTAATGGTCCACAGAGAATGTAATAATTTTCTTTCTGGAAATCTACACAAACATGAAATATTCAACTTTATATTCTTAAATTCTGGATTGTACAAACTCTTTTACAATTATAAATAATGAAAGATTCATCCTTTTCAATATCTATATAATACTCTAACTTATAAATTAATTTTATTATAGAAGGAAACAACAAGGATCTATTATAGGCCATTTGGCAAGAACTTTAAACTTGATTGAAGGGAAATGAAGCTTAGACTGTTTCTCACAATTTTTTTCTGATATATTTCATTACTTTAAAAGCAATATTTAATACTGAATCAATTTTAATAAAGCAGAAACTATGATGTTATCAAACATACAATAGTAATTTTATAAATGCAAATCAATCAAAACTTTGCCAGAGATGGTGTCATATATGAGTACCACACACATAAATTTTAAGCAATATACAATTAGCATTCACTGACATTCCAACATTAGACAATAAATTCCCTTACTTGTGTAAAACATAAGAATCACTAATGACAGTCTGATTTCCAGGAATGGCAGCCATTGGATCGAATCGGTTATAGATCACCACTTCTCTCTAATCAATGAAACAATATTTTTTAGTGATATATATATACAAGCATGTAACAAAATGAAAATGATAATAATATCTTTATACACTCAACACTCTTTTAATTATATGATTTTCTTCTCTTTTTGCATACAAAAATAATCACTGATGCTTTTAAGTAGTCTTCTTTCTTTTAACAAGCAAAGCATTTTTTAAACAAAATTTAATTCATAGAAAACTTCTACTTATACTGACACCTTTATTATTTTGTTCAACCATGTGAGTGAACAGCTGCCATTATTGGCAGCATATTGAGGCATTCGGCAAAAAGTTTGATTCGACAAAATTAGGAAAGGGGTATTATAGTACATAAGTACCAAAACTTTTTACATTGTATTGCAAACTATATTGGTAGGAAAATAAAATCTAAAATATTTATAACTTTCAAATTTATTTATGACTAAAAGAATTTATCTGAACACTAAACCTTTTTCACGTTTTATTATTTTAATTTCATTTACAATAATCAATAAGAATTAAATTTTGTAAAGAGACATTAAAAGTAATTAAATAGTATCAGTTCAACAGTTATATAATAAAACATCTTGTTAAAAAAATAGATGAAAACCAACCAGAATGATGATTTGAAGGAACTTATCAGTTATAGGGACTAGATTGGCAATCGCTTTTCTGAGTTGTCACCAACATGAACAACCCAAAACAATAAATGCACAAGAAACAAAATTGTACCATCCCCTCTACCTGTTTATAATATTAGCAACTGACATACTTTCTGTTTGTAGCCCTGTTTGGCTTCATGCAGAAGCAAGTTCATAGCACAGCAGAAAGAAAATGGCAACAAATTCAAACTAACAGCTTTTAACATATTGATAATTGCATAATAAAAACTGATATGTTCAGATGTTTGCTTTGAATTACTTGCAATTGCAATGTTTGAATGCATATAACAGAATTATAACATTCTTCTTAATTTTACATTGATAAATCATATCAAGTTTTATTCTTCGATATTTTTTGATTTCAAACAATCTGGAATTTCTTGTCTGGCTCTACTTACCATACCAATTAAACACCTCAATTTTTCCTTTAGCTTCTCAGCTAACAAGAACTAACAAAAATTTCAACCATCACATTTCTTTCCATCAGTTTTAAAAACCAAATTCTTAGGAAATCTCTGACTTTGATCTTGTTTTTTCTTAGGCAAGTAAATACATTCAAAATATACTTATTATATAGATATGCAGCTATCTAAAATTTGTGTCCAGATTTATTAAGTTTCATTGCTCTAAACTAAATAAATGGATAGCAAATTTTTCTAGGAAATAAATGTCAAAGGATTGCTTTTTTTAAAAAATATTCTGACTTGTAACAGTTTATTCAGTTTTCCCATTAAAAGAGTTCAAACTTATGAAATAGTAAATTTATCTTGCTTTGTCTGATTACGATGCATTAATTCGATATAAAATCTAAAAAATCTTGATATTCCATAACATTTGCCTCTGGACACGGTTAATGCACAAAAATTTAAATCCCCTCTAGCTCCTGAAATTTCATATGCATATAAAATCGAAATGTCAGTGAAAAACTCATTTCCAATACTTCACAAGCTTAGGTGTCTGCATTTTATTGTGTGCTCTAAAATTATTCTGTCAATAAAATACAGCCAAGCACTCAAAACATTCATTTTTCACATTTCTTTTTGCATAATTTGTTTGACTGCTTTTATTTTGCAAAACATTTTGGGTAGCTAACCTACTGGTTTACTTCTAGAAACATATTCTTTTTACTCTGAGCCATTGTGAACTACAAATTCATTTTGATTTGGAGAATCACGAATTCTGGTACTTTGACCACTTCCGAAGTACAACACTACATTATGAAAACATGTGAAATTTTACTTACTGGTTTTACCCAAGCTTCTACATCAGGAATTTCATTCTCAATTTTAACTTTCTGAAAATTCTGAAGAACATGACTTTCTATTTTTTCTAGATGTGCTTCAAGAGGCAAGTTTCCATAAGTAATAAATCTAGAATAATAAATAATATTTATCACTTTGATTAACTATTTACTTTGATTAAATAGTTTTAATATTTTAAAGGAACACTTTTCTTAGATAAAAACATTTACAAATTAATAAAAATTTATTTTCATTTTAAAGAATTCATGTAAAGTACTAGAAATATATAATTGTACAAAAAATTTGAAATAAATATTTTCAGATAAATTTTTTAATTAAAATTTAAAAGTAAAATCAAACTTTTTTTTTTACAAAACAAGAATTTCAGTAACTTTATATATTTTAAATGATATAGCATAATTTTTTTTTTTAACTAAGATTCTTATTACTTGAAGACTAAAATTAGTAAGCAAATAAAGATAATTGTTAATTATTCAGTTGGTAGATAACTTAAATGATGATTATTATATAGTAAAAAAATATAAAATCATCATCTAAGTAAAAAAGAAAATTCCTATAAAAATGTAATATAGATGTGAAAATTTTAGGCAAAAATTATAGTGTTACAATTACAAATATTTTAAACATATAATCAGACATATGTAAACTGATTAATTGCTTATTAACATTGAACTTTAAGCAACATGAGAACCAGGATCTAATGAAAACATGCAAGATGCAATCCACTCTTCAAACTTCACCACACCAGGGAGTGCTTCCACAGATTTAACATGCATCAGCCCCTCAACATAGTAGGTCTTTAAAAGCAATGGGACTTACACTCACAACTTAATAGAAACAATGACAACCAATAGTTAGCAATGATGGCCAATAACCTCAGTAAATACACAATCTGACAACATGTATTCTGTAATCTGCTCTGTACAAGAGTTTTATCTCCTTATAAAAATTTTATTTAAGAATATAATACGAAATCTTGTACAGTCAATCTTTAATACAACATAAAATCAGTTATTCTATTTTCATCATATTTCTAAACACGGACATCTTTAGAACAGTTATTTAATAATTGCTAAAAAGAGTAACAGAGAAATTCTTTCAACATTAGCTACACCATCCAGCATACTTATTGATGATCAAGGTTAAACATTCAAAGAAGACTACGAAAACTTTGAGATCTTAAATATAAATGTTCCCAGCATTTGATACCAAAGAAATCTCCAACAGCAATTGATTAAAGTTTTGCCTGATCCACTCTAAAGTTATTTAAAATACAATAAAAGGAAAAATGATTCAACCAGAAGATTGAGATTACATCTTGATATAAAAAAATCAACTGGTCAAATTGAACCCATCACAATTTTAATGTAGTGTAAGTATGAATAAAGTACTTCAGCATGATATCTCTACTTTATACATTAATGCCCAAGAACTGAACTCAGTGGTGCAACAGCCCATGAGGGCCAAGGCCTGCTGTGCCTATTTCAGATTTTGTGATCTTAGACGCTGGGGTGCATGTGCAGATGTTTTGGTCAAAGTGGTCAGTCTGACCCGAAACCCCCTGTATACAGTTTCCAAGCAAGCTTGGTACTCATTTATCGATCCAATGAAGGGATGAAAGGCTGAGTCAACCTTACCCAGCCCGGTATTTGAACTCCAAACCTGTGGTGTTGAAGTGCGACACATTACCACTCAGCCACCGGGCTTCAACCCCCAATATAATGTTGAAAAATAAATGCGCAGAAGTGGTGTTGGTAGATATTGCATGCAGGAAAAATATAATTAACCTGCTGTTGGAAGGATGATAGAGTGTCGAGTGAAAATGCTTCAAGTTTTGCCAAGTGAGATGAGGGATGACAAGTGGGTCCCCTCCACTTTCATATGAGTAAGCATTGCTTGGGAACAGGAAGTTCTGAAGATGCCTTGCATAGTATTGGCCAGGGTCGGACTGAAAAGCAAACACACAAAAGGTAAGATGGAACACCATTCATCAAAGTAAATGACTCTAGTAAAAAATTGTAACCAAAAAACACACCAGTTAATAGAAAAAGAAACAAAGACTATTCAAAACATTTCACGAGGCCTGATTTTAGAAAGAACGTTAACCTATATATAGGTTTTTCATGTCCAAAATTAATTAAATAAAAACATAATTAAAAAAATTATTCAAAAATCTACTTATTGAAACATTGTATTTTCTTTTAAGGACAAGCTTTCCAATACTGTTTTTTTTTTAAAATATAAAGTTTTAAGCATTTTTCTAAAAAATGAAGTATAAAAAAATAAAGTTAATATTAAATATTACTAATTAAAAGGTCTTGATAGAATCTACCACCAATTCATGAAAACTAAGAATTGAATACTGTGACAGCTCATTTCTATATAGGGTGTCCCAAAAATAGTGACCATGGGAGTACTTAAAAAATGTCCAAGAACTGTACCTGCAGGACCTATAATTTACGAGACCCCCCAACCAAAGTATGTTGGTGCAAGGAAAAAACACCATATTGGACACAACAGCAGTATTTGCACAGGTAGAGGTTCAAAGTGTTTGCTGTGCATATTGAATCAGGAACATGGAATGGATGAAACCATGCATTGCAGCACTGCGGTGTCCACTAAGTACAAGCAGCATGCAAATGAGCAACCATGTCCATTTGTGTTGGTACTTTTGAGAAACCAATTCCTTGAAATGGCCACATAGGGGGAAAAAATCCAACAGTGTGAGATTCAGCAGTTGGGATATGTCAAATCTAGATAATAATGTAAAGCAGGGGTATCCAACCCAAATGACCTTGCGGGACACTTCGGAAAAACATTATAATCTCACAGGCTACATATAAAAATATGTACCTTTATATCAGATTTGGAAACAAAAAAAAGCATTTATTGAGTGAAAATTTAAAACAGAATGGATTATTATTGTTTTCATTATTTTTCATGTATACAGACATGGGTGCTATAATAATGTTTGTGTAATATAATAATGCAATGATCAAATAATGTTTAAAATATTACAGATGCCATTTTCTTGAAAATTACTGTGTTCCTTTTAAATTGATCTTTCGTTACTCATTGTTGAAGTTTGATAGTGCTGTCATTCACAAACGATTAAGTATATGTTGCCCTTTATCTTAACCATCCTGAATATATTTTTTTAAACTTGAAAAAACATCTCTGACTGCCTCTTGCTTTTTCGGCACAACAAACAGAAAAGGGGGAGGAGAAATGAAAGTTGCCACACAGAGAATCATGTACCATCCATAGTAAAGGATATGCACACACACACATAATGCAATTTGGAATTTATAAAAAAGTAATTCATTATTGAAAAATCAAATGTAACTGTTTGATAAAATGTAAATCTATTTTAATCTAAAGGATATTTGTTATCAAAAAGGATTTATTTTAAAACAAGAACAGGTAACAGGCGAATACATTGTAAATATATATATATAAATTTCCCCTCAAATAAATTTCAAAATTAAAAACCTGATATTTAAAAATTTTTTTAAAAGAGTTGGTGGGCCACATGCGGCCCGCGGGCAGCATGTTGGACACCCCTGATGTAAGGAAACACAGAAATGAGCCAGAGTCCTATCATGAATCATTATCATTTTCTGTATTTTTTTCATAAATTATGGATCGTAAAAATGCAGTTCTTTAAGTATTTTTTATGTACTCCCAAACAGGCTGTGCAGAGTTTGGGTGCTATTTTTGGGAGACCCTCTATATTAATGCACAACATAATATTTGAAAAATAAATATGCAAAAGTCTTGTGGGTAAACATCACATTTTAAAAAATAATGTCTAAAAAACATTGAAAATAAATATATACATTATTTATAGAATATGAATGCAACTTTTATATGTATAATATTCAGGAATTAGAAATCAAATTTCATAAATAAAATATATTTAACATATTTTGAAGAAAATTTTATTTTAAACTGCCCACCTTCCACAATTTTGTAGTGAAACGTTAACATTTTGCAATCACTTCAATTTTCACTGCTTGCATAAAGCCTGTTTTTTTTTTTAAATTACATCATCATTATAAAAATTTATAACTCATTTCTTTTGTGTGTCTTTTCTAAACACAAAAATAAATATCTCAATTTAAACGGAATTTAATAATTTAGTCACCATTTCTTTGATTGTACTTTTATTTTAAGTTTGAAAGGAATTTTTCTAACTGAAAATTCTAAGCACATTTTTCCATAATTAAAACTGGCTCGAGTAAGGAGGAAAATGAAAATACAAATTTTGAAAATCATATATCCTGAAAAAATTCACAAGGAAAATTGTAGCTTAAAGAAAGCTATATGCAGACAAAATTTGAAAAGGAGCTTCACACAGTACGTAAATGTAATTTTAAGATGAAGAAATAGCTCGAAATGAATAAAAATGACACAAAAAAGTAATCTCTATTCTCCCAAAAGTATCTTTATTTTCATTAGAATGGCATTGAATATTAAAAAGTAGTGAAAAATACCTTAAATTAGAAATATTTTTTGAAGTGAATGAGAGTTTATATACATCAAATAATGGAAGTGTAATTAAAAAAAAAAATACTTTTAAATTATATCCAAGCAAAATAAATAAATAAAACTTAGCATTTACAAGATACTACTTACAAAGACTCCTTTCATTTCATTGAAAACAACACCTTTCACAACAATTGGAGAATTTTTATCGCTTACGTCTTCATGTTCTAATCTCCAACCTTCTTGCCTTTAAAAATAATTAGATTATCATTTCTTATTATTTATAGTAGTACTGTTTAATTTAATAGAGAATTCTGGTGGTATGAATGGTAATATGTATCATTTGCTATTAATTAAAATATACAGCTCAAATAGTTTGCTTTAATGTACTATAAATAAAAAACTTAAAATGTTGAATATTGTTCTTTCATACATTTTTTTCAGTGCTTAAGAATATACTAAAACTTTCTAATGTTTATAAATATATATATTTCAAGAGTTAAAAGCAACAAATATAACCAAAGGGCAAAAAAAGTAATAAACAAAAATCATTGCAATTTGTTTTAGAGAAATATCAAATTAAAAAAAAAAAAATTCTAGCTACATCTCTTAGAGAAACAGCATAAGATATGTACACTTTAACAATTTATATATATAACTTTTTTTACTCCTTTTAGATTTAACTGATCTAAAATAAAAGGCATACTGAAACTATAGATTTTCAGAATATAGGCAGTTTTACTTTTGGTTTGCATAGATATAATTTATGAAAGTAATGTAGAAATCTGATTATTGAGAGATAATTATTGCTTTCCCTCATCCGGTATAATGGTTAGCGATGCTGACTGCCGAGCCATAGGGCCTGGGTTCGAATCGCGGAAAAGACATGGATGATTGTAAATGTATAGTGCCTTTATGGCATAGGGGAACTATAGATAGCCGTCGAGCCACAAGTCCTCTTGTGTGGTTAGTGGAAGGGGAAGAGAGGGGGGAGGGTCTTCCCTCAAAATTGGGGTGGAAACGAGCCAAATGGTACTATCACCTGTATGCTGTTCAAAGCTACGGCTAACGACAGGCATCACTTAGGCCTTTGTGATTATGAATTTCATGGATCTCGATCTGGCCTTTGCCGATCAGGTGGCATCAGTAATAACAACAAGCTTTTGAGTGCAGGTAGACAATCTCAATTGATTAGAACTTATTTAATAAAAAGATTAGAAAAGCTTATTTTTATTAAATAATTTACATGAAAATAATAGAAGCCGATTGGGTTAAAAGTTTCAGTGATGTTAAAACAAACATGCAAATGCTTGTTTTACTCAAAAAGAAAGATACTAACTTTAAATAATCACATCTCTATTTAAATATCAGTAAATTTCTCAACAATTTTCAATAAAAATTTTAAAACTATATATATATACAAGTGCTGTCTGAAAAGTTTCTGACCTAAATATGATGATAGCAGCATGAATCAACCAAAGTAGGCGAACTTGTTTGGGCATCGTTTGATTACTCCCAACCAAAATTTCAGCCATTTGACACATATTTTTTGTTGGATAATTATTCTTCTGAGTTGATGTGACTGTCATTAGGTATATATTCAGTGGAGTAATGGAGAATATTAGGGCTCCCCCTCCCCCAACAAAGTCAGGTTTAGGGCCCTCTAGAATCCTGCCCCCCAAAGCGGGTCTTGCAGGGATGTACATTACGCCACTGTGAAATTTTGGGCAGCTGAATTTAAACTTGGCCATGGGTGACAAAATTCAAATCAGCCAAAAATCAAAACCACTGATGAAAACATTGCTGAAATTCCCCAAATGATGCAAGACGATGATCAAGTCAAAGTTAAAGAGGTAGAAGAATTATGAAAACCAATGTGCCACATTTGCTCTCTTTGGGTCAAAATTGTGTCCGAATGAACACTTGCGCAGCTCTGTTAGAGAAATAAAGTAGAGTTTTTTCAGTGATTGATCTCTATAGATGTAACTTAGATTAGTCATTACAGATCAGAAACAAAAACATAGTCAAAACAGAGGATTACAAAGAAAAAAATCAGTTTTTAAAAACTGCAAAACTTGTTCCTTTTGGTAGGAAACTAGTGGGGAAACTTTTCGGGGATGATCACCTGGCCTGAAATGACTTTAGTACTCAAAGCAGAAAGAATCACTCAGAGGACAAAGATTTTCATCAAATGAGAAGGTTATGATTTTTGTTAATAACTATTTTGAAGAAAGATAGCTCAGATGGTATTGATTATTAGACAGGAGCAATGAAGGGAGAAATTAAGAATTATAAGGAGATTATGTAGAAAGATTAACATCAAATGAGAAGGTTATGATTTTTGTTAATAAGTATTTTGAAGAAAGATAGCTCAGATGGTATTGATTATTAGATAGGAGCAAACAAGGGAGAGATTAAGAAATATAAGGAGATTATGTAGAAAGATTAAAGTAATTTTCATAGGAAAAATATCTCTTTTCTTTGTTACGTTGAAAACTTTTCGGACAGCCCTCGTATATCATTTCCAATTGAAATATTTCTCTTTTAAGAATTCAAGCAATCATTTTTTTGAATTATTTTCATAGTAAAACCTCACTCTATTTTTATATTTAATTCCATAATACTACCTTCTTCAAGAAACATTTCAGCTTAAAAGTAATGAATATAAAATTTAAGCAAGGCTATGAAAAAAAATGTTAATTTACACACTATTTATTGAATGTATATTGTATATGGGGAGAAATTTTTTTCAATGATACAAAGAAAGCCTAAAAATGTATTATATTATTATTCTACCCTGGTATATTGTTAATTTGATCTTATTATCAACCCTGTTTTAAATCTAATCCATATACAGAGCAGACATAAAAGATGTAAGTACAAAAACCCCTTTAGAAGATGAAGGGGTAAAACTTTTATTAAACAAAAAAAGTAGGTCATGTTAAAAGTTTGGGAACCTATGATTTAACCCTTTCATTTTGACAAGTACACATATGCACCAATTAAATTTGAAAAAGAAGAAACCCAAAGACCTACAAGAAATTGTATAACGCTTCTGTGTGGCTTAAGTGGGAAAGAATGCAGGGGGAAATTTCAAACAGATTTATTTATTGAAAAGGGTACTTTTCATTTATCCCTTTTATCTACCCTCGGGGGAGCCTGTAACCCCTAGAGGGCACGTCCCCAGGTGGCGGATAGGGGAACGCCTCCATTGGTTTCCAATGGGTGGTAGAAGGGAAATAAAATACCTTCCGTGGACCAACAGGTAGAAGTCCAACCTCCTGGAGACTATGGCACCTTTTTTTCCATGAATAGTGCAATATTGAGTGATTCAGATAATGTTACCGTGTTCGGGGTAGCCGACGCGCCACGGGTTGAAGTCCGGACCTATGGCGAGAAGTATGCTACGAGGACCCTAAACATTTTGCAGTTGAATATTAATGGTACCCAGAGAAAGATTGAGGAGCTCACTGAGATCCTCAACGTAAATAAGGTACATATTGCGTGTCTACAAGAGACCAAGCTTAACCCAAATCTGAAGCTAAAAATCAAAGGCTTTACTACTCTGCGAAAAGACAGAAAAGACCGGGCAGGTGGCGGCCTTGCTTTCCTTGTTAAATCAGCAGACATAAAATTTAGAGAAATCATACTGCCACCAACTGCAGATTACGATGAGAACAGCACGGAAGTACAAGCAATCACTGTACTCCTACCGCAGCAGGAAGTAACAATCATTAATGCCTACCAACCAGACAACTCTGACATCAACTTAGATCTCCTTAACACACTTTTGGACACAAAATCGGACACAAAAATTCTTTTAGGAGACCTAAATGCCAAGAGCCCATCTTGGAGGTCCACGACCCTAGACTTGAAAGGCTCACAGATTGAAGACCTGCTCTGTGACAACGATCTCTCCATACTAAATGACAAGAGAAGTACCTACCTCTCCAAAACCAACGGCACAACATCAGCACTTGACATCATGGCCATTAACCACCAAACAGCAAGTCAAGGGACATGGAAGATTCTAAAAAGTGCTATTAGCGATCATTTCCCTATTATAACTTCGATAAACCAAAGAGTTGATGGCACCATCCAAAAAGCAAAAGATCCTGGAACTTTCGGAAAGCAAACTGGGGAAAATTCACCTCTGAACTTGAAATGCTCAGCTCCCTTTCTTCGCCACACACCCTCGACGAGAGACTACAGTCCTTTGCTTCGCATATTAATGCAGCTGCAAAACGTTCTATCCCTAGGGTCAAAAGAAGAAATGACTGGGTCCCGTTTTGGAAAGACACCAACATAGAGAACTTAATTAACGAACGTGACACAAACTAAGTACAAAACTTCAGAAGAATAATACTGAAACAAACAGAATAAGATTCACGAACCTTTGTCACGAAGTTGAAGAGGTGATTTCCTCCTGCAAGCGTAAAAAATGGACTGAATTCTGCGAAACTTTAGATCCCCAAAAAATATCTCAGCATTGGAAAGTCATCAAAACTCTTAATAATCAATCAACACACCAAAAATCAGACATTCTTACTAACATCATATCATCCTCTGGAAGAGATGCAGCCACAAATAAGGAAACTGCTTCCCTGCTAGCAAAGCACTATGAAAACAAAAGCAAGCTAACCTTCAACGCAAATGACAGGAAACTGCTGCGTACCTACAGGAAAACCATTCAAGACTCAAAAAGATATAACCATAAAAATATCTTCACCATACCATTCTTAATGGAAGAGCTAGAAGCTGCCATTGCTAAAATGAATCCCGGCAAAGCCCCTGGTCCGGATGTTATTTTTGGCCGCATGGTCCAACACTTTGGAAATCTTGCAAAAAAAAGAACTATTGGAAATTTTTAACCTTTCATGGGCTACTGGCAAATTGCCCAAAATCTGGAAACTTTCCACCGTCATTCCAATTCTGAAACCAAACAAGAATGCTTCAGAGTGCAAAAACTATATATATATATATATATATATATAGGCCAATTTCCCTCACCAGCACCCTCTGCAAGCTCATGGAACGGGTTATCCACCGTAGGCTTATGAACTGGCTCATCGAAAACAAAAAACTTCACTTCTATCAAACAGCTTTCCGAACCCATCATAGCACTACCGACCAGCTCTTTTACCTGAACCAGTCGATAATTGATGGTTTTCAAGAAAAGCCTCAATGTCATAGGAAGATTTGGTACTTATGTATAGTTGCTAACTCTATTAATAACTCGCCAAGTTGGCAACTGCCATTTCCTATGTGTCATCCACGCTGAATTGGCAACAGTGTACTTTGTTTCAGAAAATACCGCCAATAGGCTGTACTAATACATAACTTATTTTTTGACCAAATGGTCATGCTATGCAGTTGGAAGTAGGCAAGAAGTACTGCTGAAATGTACCAATATTCAGTTGATAACTTAGTTTTACGCTATACTTATTAATGAGCTGGGTACAGATGGATTGTAGCCTAAGTACGCTAATACATAAGTACCACTTAATCTAAGCTACTGTTTACAAAAAGCTTCACAAATCATTTTTTAGCTTATTGGCACCTCACGAATCGTGTCATTTTCCGACAAAATCTGACCAATTTTATATAAAATATGTTAGAATCTTTGTTGTTTTGGTATCAAGGTGTGATAAGCGTTTGATTAATTTTGCTGTGGGGTGATGCTACAACATAAGTACTTCATTATCCAAGCTTCTGTTTACAAAAAGCTTCACAAATAATTTTTTAACGAAAAAACTGACTTTTGAGTCACATTATCACATAATTAATTATAAGCAAGAAAATTACAGTTCAGAAAATAAACAAACATAAAACTGTGTGACACTAAAATAGAAATTATTGCATTAATTTAAATCAAAAGGTTATCTAAAAAAGAAAAATTAAGCCTTAATTTTGAAGGAAAATTTTAAATATAAAAAAATTTAAACATGAATAAAATAAACAAATAAATATGAAGTAACCTAGAATATAGAAGAAATTATAACATTTTAATTAAATTACATCCTCTTTTTTTAAAAAATTAAGTAAAAGGATAAAAAGCGTTGAATGTAAAAATGGTTCAGAATATTATCAAATGGATAAGCAAAACAAATGAGGCTGTTGTCAAAACAACTAACTAAAAACCCAGTTGTTGAAAAAAAATGGAAAAATCGTTTAAAAATTTAATTTTAAAAAATCTAAAGTGAGTTTCGAAAAAAACTTCGTAGTGCACATCATCAGGACCTAGAATAATTATGTGTGCCAAGTTTCATAATTCTGGGTTGCTTAGTTTGGGCTGTAGAGGTGAAACACGCACGCTTAAAACTATATTTTATTAATATAGATTATGCTTGCTATAATAGCTAAGTTTTATTTTTGTAAGATTTAAGCTGTGTGAAGAATGGATACTTCAGCAAGCATTCAATATAATGATTTAAATTTCGTTATTTGCAATGTGCAAGCTAGAGAATTTTATTATGTAAACAAATGATTTCATAATCATTAAAAATACATAAACATTTTTCAGATTCTTGTTAATACACCCCAGGAAAATAAATTAGGAAGAAAAGAGCACACTTAAAACTGTCATTGGTCATCTCACTTAATGACAAAATTACTTTTTTTGTAAAAAAGACCTTACTTTCTGTCAATTTATCTAATATTTTCAACAAACCTGAAATCTTTTTCAAGTAACAATGGGAAGAATGTAGCATCCAGGTAAACTGAGAGGAGATTTTGAAAATCCTTAAAATTTTGTGTAGAAAAAGCATATATAGTGACGTCAGAACCTACAGAAAGTCAACAAAGGTAGATTATTTAGATATTGCATAAAATCACAGTTAATCAATATTTTATTCATATGAATACAATATTTCAATAAGGAAATAAAAATTATACTTTATTGCTATTCAATATTTATTCCCATCAACTGAAAGGGCACATTTATACATAAGAAATGCATAAAACATCACTGAAAGTTTGAACTTGATGGATCCTTTATTAATGTTGCACTATGATGCAAACACAAGGGCTATTAGCCATTATCCTTGTAGTGCATTTAGAAGAGTAAATAATAATGAACAGTGGCAATAATAATTTGACTACATCTTTGACCGTTGAAGTATATTTAAAATAGCAATTTATATTAATGTTAAAAAATGAGCAAGCATAATCATATGCCCTAAGTACCCTAAAACTTGATTAATTAATAAAAAAAAAATCTAAGGTTTTTCCTAACACATTTTTTTTATACTTTAATTGCATGCTTAATTGTTTGCTAATGTTGCAATTTGAAGCAATGAAAGTTACTGTTAATGGACTTCCTAGTTTTGAACCATGGTCTAGCAACAAGGATAACATCCAGAGGCATAACGTACACCCCCGCATCCAGGGGGAGGCAGGATTCTAGGGGGTCCAATGCCTGACTGACACCAAGTACGTACCCTTTGTAAAATCAGGCTTGGGGTCTAAAATTTTACTTCACAAGGGAGCCCTAATATTCTCCATTGTGTAACTGATGACATTACAGGTAACACCCCACAACGTCACCATGAATTGAGAACTTTGAGCCTAACTTACATCAGCCTTTCTACATGATGGGAGTTTTAGTGGCTTGAGCCCATAATTTAACAACAACACTGCTTACCTAAATGATCGCTCGCCAATCAAGGTCTCTTTTATATCAAACCGATTTTGTTTTTGTAAAACATTCAAAGATTATAGAAACTGCATTAAATAAAATAATTAATGATTTTCAGACTTTTTTTTGTTTCTTTCAGAAGTTGAAACTATTTACATTCATCTTTGCAAAATTATGTTATACTGAATACCTTTGGTAAAAAGGAAAGTTTAGGACATTTTGGTTATTTCTTTTTGTAGCACTTCACATACATCCTTCAAATGTCTGCATTTCTCAATGATGTATGTGCAGTACAGTGATAACTAACATATATAAACTTTTTTGAATCTAATAAATACAAGAATATGCCCCAGATACAAAAATTTAATATGTAATTCTTTATCAAATGGTTATAGTTTTTATTCGATTGTATTTACTTGAAGTTTATCAAATTAATATTTAAAAAAAGGATCTAAAAATTTTTTTAAAAAAATGGGCAAGTAAATGAGGATATTTAAGAGCAGCACTGATATTCAATGACTGAGTGATTAAAAAAGTACAGACTATATTAAAAAAATAAATAAACATTCAATTTATTACATGGTAAGACGAAAAAAACTGAAAGAATTCAGAGATCTATCTCTCTGCCAACGTATCTACATACAAAAACAGCAGCTCAAGTGTAGTATAGGAGAGCCGCTTTGGATTTGGCAATTCTTCTTCAGATTTGGCAATTATTTATCTAAATGTCATGGTGAGATAACGAATTCACACATTCTATAATAAATAATTCCGAATAAAGTGCCTTGGCAACCGCTTTTAGTTGCCAAAAAGGACTGCGCCAAGTGGCCCAACACTTTAACCAAAAACAGCAAGTACTTAAATAGTAACTGAAATAAAAAATCTAAATAAGCTGCATTTAAATACTGTTGCAGTGAATGGGAAATAATATAAAAGGATTTAAGAGATTTATATGGTATTTTATTGTAATGATTTTAATTTATATTGCATTGTGAAGCACCCACCTCGCCAAACTTCTATACCAATGGGAGGACTTTGAGCCTTGACAAACTTAACATTCATCAGCCCTTGTATATGGTAGGCATATTAGTGCGGTGATAAGATCCATTACACTTAAATGTGAAGAATTATTTGCCTCATCATACAGTATAATTCAGTATGATGATGTAAATAAGATCTAGAAAACAATTTTACATTGAATATATGAAAACTACTTCCATTGGCCTTTAATTCAACATTATGTTACTAAAAACTTAGAAGATTTATAAAATTATTTTGAAGATATTTGAATAGGAAGGCTATGTTAGAGTAATAGATCAAACACACTGAAATATCCACATAAAATAAGAAATCAACATAATAAAATGACAAAGGATGGTTAGTTGAAAACAATAACAGTAACAAGGAGGCATAACTGTTTTTACAGCCTAGATGGATTTAATTATCCAAATATTTGGAAATTTATACAAGCCTTTAAGCAGGAAATGAGACAACAAATGGTAAAATTACACTATAAACTCCTTGATCACTCATAATAAAAAAAAGAGAGAAGGAAATTCACAAGATGGAAAGTCAAATTAAAAGTATAACTGAAGACTGAAAATTCTCACTGGAGGGACATCTTCACAGAATGGCTAAGTTTCCACATGAAACACAGTAGATTATGCTGCTCCAATAGTTTATATAATGTTAAAAAACTGAAAATTCATTTTTTGTGTAAAATTCATTTCCAATCTAGATGCGACAAAAATTGTACATTAGTATATTTCATTACACTGTGCTGTCATGTCCTTATGACATAAAAAAAACTTTTTACACACTAATGTGTATAAATCATGTATCAATCACATAGACTGTGCAAAAAAAAAAGATCCCTTTTCATTATTAACTTTTCTATGATGGATGAATTTAATTTTACCTTTTAAATTTATACAGAGAAATTAAGTTAACACCTAATTTAAGTATTAATATCCTATCACGGAATATTAAATCAAGCTTTCACAGCGTGAATATTTTTAAAAACAGAAAAATTTAGTTTTTCCCTCTTAGTAAAAGAATGTTTTTCTTAACTGTTTACAAATATGCACAAAGGATATCCATGGGACTAAGAATTCCTTTTCAAAGAAAATTAATTCTGTACATGCTGCTGCTGCTGTAGAACTTTTTCAATACAATATTTGATAGTTGGTTCTGATTAGCAGTTAAAATTTTTATAAATGTTCATGAGATAAAATGTTACATAGTGTTGCGAATTTTGTGTAAATAGTGTAAAAAATTTGTATTTGGTGTTTAATGCATTTATATTACTCTATATTATATTTATTTTATGTTATAATGGCAATTCAATGAGAACTTGGCGAAATCTTGGCGGTAGAGCCTAGTTGGCATCATTGGCGAGTTCGGAACCCTCTGGATTCTTCTAGAAAGTAGTGGATCTCACCATTAACATCACGCTCGATGACATGAGCGGTTATATTTCTGGAAGTTTCTGCCACGCCTATAAATAGGAGTGCCAGCCGCAACCAGTCAGTCTGATTTTATCCAGCGAATAGTGAGGATTGTTTTGATTAGCGATTAGCTTGGCTGTGCTTGTGAATAATCTTTTACTTACGTATATTTTTAAACACTAATGACTGTATTTGATTGCTGTTGAAGGTGTGAAGACCTTTGGGGATTTACTCTGTGAATATTGCTGCTGAATCCTGTATTTAAAGGATTGGATTTTTGATAATAAATTCGCATCACTCTTAAAGAACTGTTTATTTTCTTTGTAATTGTTATGCATAAAATCCTCGAATTCGGATCTATGTAACAGTTTAATATCAGAAGTGGGATTTTATGCAAATAACAAGAGGTCTGGATGATACTAAGAATGTGTTAAAGGAGAGAATGGAGAAAGGCCAAGAAGAAATTAAGCAAGAAATGCAGAAAGGTCTAGAAAATGTACAGAAATGTCAAGAAAGAACTGAAGGATTCTCTGGAGAAAATCAACAGTGTGGAAGACAGAATAGCTGGAAAAATGAAAGAGATTGCAGTACTTGAAAAGAAAATGGAAAAGTAGAGGAGAAAACAGAAACAATCAGAGAAGTGGCCGGAAATTTTAGCCTTATGTTACAAAGAGTGGAAGATCTAGAAAAGAAGCTTCTAGCTTCCAGAAATGCGACGAACGAAAGCAAGCTTGTCCCTGCTGCTCCAGCACATGTGCCTTCTTCTGCAGTGCCTCTGACTGCCTCACCAGTGGCAGTAAAACTGTCTACCTATGACGGAAAAACCAACAGAGAAGTATACAAGGCACAATTTTCCATAATTTCTGAAGCCAATGGATGGACTGAAGGGGCAAAAGAATGTCAGCTAGCAACATCCCTTAGAGGAGAAACTGCTGAAGTACTACAGACTATTCCTGATACAGAGCGACTGAATTTGAACTCCCTATATAATGCTCTGGATCTTTGGTTCGGCCAGAAATAATTCAAGGACTATGCATGTCTGCAGATGAAAACAAGACTCCAGAAAACCGGAGAAAGCTTGCAAGAGTATGCCTCCGAAGTAGAAAGGCTCACCAACTTGGCTTTCTATGACCACCCAGCAACTGTGCACAAAGTAATCTCTTTGCAATATTTTCGTGGATGGATTAAAAGATGGGGAAATCCAGAAGACTGTAAGAATGGCACATGTGCAAGATCTTAAATCTACCCTGTTATATGCCATGAAATTGGAGGCCGCCACTCAAGCCAGTCGAAGAGATCACCATTCCATCTGAGGAGATAGAGTGACTACAGATGAGCCATGTGAATCTTGATTGATAAAGGAGATGGAGAAATTGAAAGAGGAAATGCAACCATAAAGGTTGAAATTTCGAACCAAGAGAAATGCAACTTCAAGTACTGCGGATGTGGTGGAACGGGACACCTGAGAAGAAACTGTCCCCGAGCAATGAAGAGAAGGTAGGCCCCATCTCTTCTTCCAAACAGGAAAACTAATATAAGGCCAGCTCACGGGGCAAAGGTTGCCAGATAATGAAAAGCCCCATCACAAAATTCTCCAGATTACGGCAGTAAATGGCGGAGACCACGGACTTTACGTAAAAGGACAAATTAATAACAACGTGTGCTGTATGGTTGTTGATACTGGAGCCAATGTGTCTATAATCAGAAAAGATTTGGCACAAAACTCAAAAGTTAGTATTATCTGGAAGCCTCCCTGCGTTTCCTTGCAAACAGTGACGGGTGAAAAGATTCAGGTTCATGGGAAGCTAAGGTTACTCTAAGGTTTGGAAATATAGACTATCACCATACGGCATATACAGCAGATATCATCAATCCTTGTATTCTTGGACTGGATTTTCTGAAGAACAATAACATTGAAAATAGCAATATGCATTCAAAATTTGAAGACATCACTCTTTTTGGCTTACAAACTCAATTTGAATCCAACCAGAAAATTATAGCAAAAACTAAACTCTCATTATCGCCAAGAACCGAATGTATAATAACTGGTTTATAGTAGCAGAAAATAGAAAATTTCGATTCTCAACCTAATTGATTATCCTGACCGAGACAGTATAAAAGCAGGAGTACTGATAGCCTCCTCGGTAGTAGACCTCTCGAATTCAGTCATCCCAGTGAGAATGGCTAACATCAGTGATAGGACGAGGACTATCCAGGAAGGAGAGGTAATAGCAGCTTATGCTCCTGTCACTTGTGTAGACCGAAAATGAAGTGGTCTAGGATTTACTACAAAGCACTGACTTAGACGAGAAACAGAGATGTGCTGCAGGAGAGCTGATTACAGAACTCCAAAGCCTATTTTCAAGAACATCTGAGGACTTTGGAAGAACTAGACTAATGCAACACTGAATTGATATGGGAGAGCATACTCCTCTTAAGCAGCACCCCCAACGACTACTGTTTGCTAAACAGGAAGTCCAAAAACTCATTAAGGACATGAAAGGTAATGATGTCATTGAGCCATCGTCAAGTCCTTGGGGATCTCCCATCGTTTTGGTCAAGAAGAAAGATGGCTCTACCAGATTCTGTGTGGACTATCGTCCGTTGAATGACGTCACCAAGAAGGACAGATATCCTCTGCCAAGGATAGATGACACGCTGGACACACTTGCCGGCAATACCTGGTTTTCTACCCTAGATCTCAAGAGTGGGTATTAGCAGGTATACGAACAGCCCCGGATAAGATCTCGGCTGTTAAAGACTGGAACTGCCCAACGGATGTTCACCAGCTCCGGAGTATCTTCGGCTTATGCATATATTACCGGAAATTTGTGAAAAATTTCTCAACAATCGCCAGACCACTCCATAAGCTGACCGAGGCAAAACAAAAATTCATCTGGACGGGTGATTGTAACAACGCCTTTAACAAGCTTAAGGACGCACTAATACCTGCTCCAGTCCTGGCATATCCTGAAATTAAGAAACAATTTATTCTGGATACAGATGCAAGTCATGAGAGTATCGGAGCTGTGTTGTCTCAAGAGATAGATGGTCAGGAGTGTGTCATCACCTACTTTAGCAAGTGTCTGTCCAAACCAAAAAGAAATTATTGTGTGACCAGGAAGGAACTTCTCGCTATCGTAAAAGCCATAGAGCACTTCCATCCTTACCTTTATGGTCGAAGGTTTCTGATCCGAACAGATCATGTTTCATTGACCTGGATACTGAATTTTAAAAATCCAGAAGGCCAAATAGCTAGGTGGATACAGAGACTGCAGGAATATGACGTGGAAATTCGCTACAGAAAAGGATCAGCCCACGGAAATGCAGACGCCCTCTCGAGAAGACCATGTCCTGAGAACTGCAAATACTGCTCGATAATCGAAAAGAAATTTGGCATAATAGATCCAATAGTCCGCCAAGTTACAACGCCATCGACATCAGAATTGGACCCATGGAGTGATGAGAGCGTCTGAGAAGATTAACTGGCCGATCCTGAAATAAAACAAATCATAGAATTCAAAGAAGTCCAACTGGAGGTCATTTTGGTGTTATGAAGACCCTACATAAAGTTCAAGAGCGCTTCTACAGGAACAATGTGCGGAATGATGTTGAGAAGTGGTGTCGTACATGTGATTCTTGTGCCATGATTCAGATGGCAACAACAACATCTTGGTTGTCATGGCCTACTTCACAAAGTGGCCTGAAGCCTATCCTATTTCCGACCAAGAGGCCTTGACTGTTGCAGAGGTTCTTGTTCAACACTGGATTTCACGATTCGGGGTTCCTCTACAACTGCACTCCGATCAAAGGAGAAACTTTGATTCTTGCTTCGCAAGAGACTGTATGAAACACTCGCCATCGACAACAGCTTTACATCCTCAGTCTGAGGGCAATGGTAGAGAGGTTCAATCGGACCATCCTGAGCAGCCTCTCTCTCTTGGTATCCAGTAATCAACAGGACTGGGACAAGAAATTGTCCTTCTTCCTGCTTGCCTACAGGAGTGCCGTTCACGAGACCACAGGCTATTCCCCATCCCAGATGCTCTTCGGACGTGATCTTCGTCTGGCTGCAGATCTTCTGCTCAGCCGTTCATCAGATGCACCCTTGGCGATGAGGAGTATATCGAGAAACTCCAGTCACGGATGGAGGAAATGCATCATCTGGCTAGGGAAAGAATCAGCATGGCTTCCGAGAAGATGAAGAGCAGATACGATGCAAGAGCAACCGGACACAACTTCCCCGAAGGCGACAAAGAGTGGTTATGGAATCCGAAACATCGAAAAGGACTCTCTCCAAAGATGCAGACCAACTGGAAAGGTCCTTACACAGTCCTAAAAAGACTGAATGAAGTTGCGGTGCAGATACAGAAATCACCACACTCAAAACCGAAAGTAATTCATTACTATAGGCTAGCCCCTTATCTAGGCTAAGATGAATGATACTTAAGTTCAGACCATGGTCATTAATTATTTTGTGATTATTATGTGAGTAGTTTGTCTGTAAATAGGTACCTCTTACTCAAAGATTGTACTGCCTAGGATGTGCAGTCTTTGAGGAGGGGGCAGTGTTACGAATTTTGTGTAAATAGTGTACATAATTTGTACTTGGGTGTTTAATGCATTTATATTTCTGTTATATTTATTTCATGTTAAAATTGTACTATTCACAAGCAATGCCACCCCTAACGTTATAATGGCAATTCAATGAGAACTTGGCGGTAGAGCTAAGTTAGCATCATTTTTGGCGTCATTGGCGACCATGTTGGCGAGTTCGGAACCTTCTGGATTCTTTTAAGAAAGTAGTGGATCTCTCCATTAACATCACGCTCGATGACATGAGCGGTTATATTTCTGGAAGTTTCTGCCGCAACCAGTAAATCTGATTTTATCCAGCGAATAGTGAGGATTTTTTAACTAGCGATTAGCTCGGCTCTGCTTGTGAATAATCTTTTACTTATGTGTATTTTTAAACACTGATGACTGTTTGATTGCTGTTGAAGGTGTGAAGACCTGCAGGTGTGGAGATTGCTGCTAAATCTTGTATTTAAAGGATTGGAATTTTTGATAATCGCTCTTAAAGAACTGTTTATTTTCTTCATGATAGTTTTGTATAAAATCCTTGATCTACGTAACGATATTGTAAGATTCGCCCGAAGTTTAAAATTCTTTATAGGTGGCGCGGCCATCGAGAAGAGAGAGACTTGGAGCTGAACGAGACAGGGGAAGGGACCAACATGGCGGAGCGATAGGACATGAGACAATGAGCGGGATCGTTGGCGATGATTTAAACAAAATGGTGTTAACTTAAAATTAAATGTATATAGTTAGTTTCTTTAATATGTATTTGTGCTGTGTGTGTGTGGCTATAAATCAACAATAAATTTTGAGCCACTAGACTTGAAGCATTCATTGTGCCTGGATTTTCTTTTGGAATCTTCAATTGAACGAAAAGTACCTACAAAATTCCTTATTGGCGCAGTCGGCAAAATTTTAAAAGATTTCATCGAGGCTCCAGGTAAGAAAGGGTGGTCCACACTCACAAATTAAAGTATTATTGTATGTATTGTAATGTAAAGAGTGTATTATCAATAGCTGTAGTTGTTTGGAATAGATATGTTATTGTAGTAAAAGTAAAATAAGTTACAGTTTAACTTATGTATGTTGATTCATTAGAAACCCCAGGGTAAGAAAGATTAGTCGGGTGAGTCATTATAATCATTAAATGATCACCGCGAGAAATATTTAGTTTTGGGTCAGAGAAGATGTTGTTCGGCGTGACTCATTAGAATCATTAAATGGTCACTGTGGAAAAAAATGAGTTTTCTGTCATAGAAAACATTTTTCTTTTGATTTAAGTTGAGAAATATTTTAGTTTTCCGTCAGAGAAAACATTGTCCGGTGTGAGTCATTATAATCATTAAATGATCACCGCAAGAAGTATGTAGTTTTCTGTCATAGAAAACATTTTTCTAATTAATGGTATCATCTATTCCAAGAGGTAAAGGTATATTTGGGTTTCATCAGAAACATTATTGCATATTGGATATATATTTTAGTGAACATCAGTTCAGATAATTATTGTGTTTCATCAGAAACAGTATTGCATATTGGATATATATTTTTTATTGAACATCAGTTCAGATAATTATTGTGTTTCATCAGAAACATTATTGCACATATTGGATATATATTTTTATTGAACATCAGTTCAGATAATTATTGTGTTTCATCAGAAACATTTGAAAAAATAATTAGATGCATTATTCTATTGAACACCAGTTCAAATAATTAGTGTGTTTCACTAGAAACATTACAAAATATTGGTACATATTATTTCTTTTTCTATTGAACATCAGTTCATGTATTGTTTGTGGCAAATCTGAAACTTTGTAAAGTATTAGAATACAACTATATTTTTAATTGAACATCAGTTTATATAATTGTTGTGAAAAGTATAAAATTTTGTTGAGTTTTAAGTATATTAATGACTAGAAAAGAAAGAAAGTATGTTTTAATTCATACCTCAACTTGATGAACGATTGATGGTATTAAAATATTGCTGAATTATATATATAAATCAAATGTCATTTAAGCAGAGTATCTAAGTAAAGGATATATATATTGTTTTTTTAATGTGAAATGTACATTAATTGTTGAAAGATTTATTCATTATTTCACTTGATTGCATAATATTTTTTTTAAGAGAATTGATCATATATTCATTTCCTTTCTGAACGTGTATGACTCATGAAAATACAATTTTAACCATTGCTGAGTAAGGGGAAAAAAAGTGAGTGATTGCTCAAGGCCATAAGCTGAAGTGTGCATTTTTTTATTATTAGAATAAAGTGTAATAACGTATTTTTCTTTTGAATACTTTAAGGAATATTATGTCTGCCAAGTAGAACTTGTATTTATGAGTATATTTTTTTTGAAGTATCTGATATGTCAAATATGATTACTAATGATTTTTAAGTTTGGCTAAAAGGTTGATTTTTTTAAAATTTTATTTGGATTTATTTTGTGAAAAGGATATAAACGCAGATATTTTTTTAATTGTTATGATTTATGATGATCTTTGAATTACGATTTTCGAAAAATTGAGATATTACTGTATGCAGCAGGAATCTTATTATTGTAGTAATAATATTTAGTTTAATTTAATTTTGGTCTTTCATATGTGCTAAATTTATCATCCAAGATATAAATTTGCAAATTTTATGCCGGAAGAAATACAAAACATTTATTTTTTTTAAAAAATAAGATCCACCTTGATTAATTAAGCTTACTGTTGGGTTTTGAAATTAGAGTGCTATTGATTGATTTAGGATAACTATAGTAAGGGGCGAGATGGCATTTTTAGGAAAGGTATCAAAAGTAGATCTGCAATATATGGCTATGGAAATGGGGGTTGAAGATGTCCTTGGGATGAGAGTGTTTGAGTTGAGAGATGCTATCTTGAATAGTGAATACTTCGACGAGGAGTTTTGTAGAGAATTTTTAAACACGATTATAGAGGAACGGAAAGGAAAACTGGATGAGAAGAAAAGAGAAGAAGAGATGGAATTGGATGAGAGGAAAAGGAAAGAAGAGAGGGAATTGGCTGAGAGAAAAAGAAAAGAAGAGATGGAAATAGCGGAAAGGAAGAGACGGGCCGATTTCGAGCAGAAGATGAGGGATATCGAAATGGAGTTCGAAACCCAGAAAAAACTAATCGAGTTGGAAGGAGAAGGTCATTTCACAAGAGCATGCCTAGACATAGAAGTGTCCACAAATAGAGGCAACATTGGAAACGAAGTGAGATCTAACCTTAGCAGTGAGACCAGACTCAAGGTTGAAGTGGAGGATAGACTCAAGGCTTATGAGGAAGTCAAAGCAGTGGAGAAAGGGCGGAAGATGGAAGAAGAAAGAAGAATGAACGAAATAATAGCTTTGGATGAAGAAATGAGATTGAAAAATGAAAGATGGCTTGTGGAAGAGCAGATGCGACATGTTCAAGAGGAACATGAAACGAGCATGAAAAAACAGAAATGTTTACCAGAAGAAAGATGTAAAAGAATGAATGAACAAAATCAATTGTTAAATGAAGAGGAAGAAAAATTTTCTGATGAAGATATGGAAGTAACCCAAGCAATCGAGAAGGTTCTTGTGTCTAAAAGAGAACAAATTCAGACGCGTAGTACAGATCAATATGCCGTAGCACAATCTGTTGTTGTGGAGAAAGAAAAGAAATATCAGTTGATGTGATAAAGGATAAAGATGAGAGTAATCCCGTAATCCTTAGCAAAGAGCGAATTGACTTTGATGAGGATGAAATTGAAGAAAAAAAATAAAATTGCCTAAAAGAAAACGCAAAAATTTAAGCAGAAGGACAGTTGCCGAATTACAACAAAAAGTGAATCTAAAAGCCTCAAGCAAAATGGTACTCATACCCCAGCACTGGAGTTTTAGACGCAAATATTCACAGGACAAAAGTGGAATAGGAAAACTTGCATGGAAACTGTTGGATTTTATTAAGCGAGATGGTACTGTGAACATACGACGATCATCGCGAGAAAATCGAAGCACCAGGAAAAGAGTTCGACTTAAATTGAGACCACAAGACAATATTTACTGGGACAGGAAGGTTAGGGCTGAAACCCGATACCTAGACTTTAAGATCGTTGACCCAACGTGAATGAAGAAGGGAGTTGCACGTAAATTGAGGGAGAGTGAAATAGAATTTCAGAAACTTTGTTTTAAACGACGTGCCAAACCGAAAGTGACCATTCGGGGAGATAAAGCCTCGCCTCGCTTATATTGGGACCGAGGAAAGAGGAGTAGCAGAGACATGAGCACAATGTATCTTTACTCTCATTAATATTTTTTTTGGGTGTTAATATTGTATATGCATATAACCGTCATATTCGGTTAAAAGTGAAATTTTCATTGTGTATTTAGAAAACCTTTATTTTTGATTGATTTATGTATTAGCTGTTTTGGAGTATAACTTTAACTAAGTTTTAGATGTTATGTGTGTGTGTAACTAACCTTTCTGGTAGCACCTGGTCATTGAAGATGACGCATGTGCTTCTGTTGGTGCGGCATGTAAGATTCGCCCGGAAGTTTAAAATTCTTTATAGGTGGCGCAGCCATCGAGAAGAGAGAGACTTGGAGCTGAACGAGACAGGGGAAGGGACCAACATGGCGGAGCGATAGGACATGAGACAATGAGCGGGATCGTTGGCGATGATTTAAACAAAATGGTGTTAACTTAAAATTAAATGTATATAGTTAGTTTCTTTAATATGTATTTGTGCTGTGTGTGTGTGGCTATAAATCAACAATAAATTTTGAGCCACTAGACTTGGAGCATTCATTGTGCCTGGATTTTCTTTTGGAATCTTCAATTGAACGAAAAGTACCTACAAAATTCCTTATTAATATATACAATGCTTTAACAAAGATTTCACAAATACCAAAGCAGGAAAAAAATACACACAATGGAAAATATTGCATTTTTATAGATACAACACACAGCAACATCAATCTTAAAGATGCATCATTGCATTCATATAATTACAAAGTATAAATTTAAGATAAATCAAAACTTTACCAGTGAATGCGTTCATAAATGTAGAAAGTGATCGATTCAACATATTGAAGAATGGATCTCGGCATGGAAAGATCTGGGAACCACATAATGACAGATGCTCCAGAATATGAGGAATACCAGAACTATCAGGAGGTGGGGTGCGAAAACCAACTCTGCAAATAAGATATCTTGTATTGTATCTATGTAAAAAATTACATAAATATCCCAAAGGAATATAAATAAAAAAACAATAGAATATGAATTGGTAAATGTAACAATATAATTTGTTATAATGACAAATTAATGGAGACTTAACATAATGTTTTACTTTCACAAAAATAAATGTTAAACTGTTAAAGAAAATTACATACTCATGAATACAGTTAGGATTTCTCCTAATCTGAGATTAATTTGTTTTGTTTATGTGTTCCTCTTCCCCTTTCCCAAAAGCCAGAGATGAATGATAAAGTGAGGGCAGTCAAATATATTTTCACATTTAAATTGCAATATAAAACTTTGAAAATGATTTATGCACAATAAAAAAGGGACAATCATAATTTTATATATATATATATATATATATATATATATATATATATATATATATATATATATATATATATAACAAGTAACTTTCATTGAAGATATATAAAGTTGGTATCAACCTTAATGATGAAAAGGAAACCACACATGATTTAATGAATTAATACTAATAATTAAATTCTAAAAATAAATTTTCATAACGGGATTTGATTTTCTTTGTAAAATTAGACAAAGAATAATCTAAATAGTATATGTTCCAAATTTCATGCAAATTTAATCATCAGTTCTAGAGGTGTTCCAAAAAAACTGCTAGAAGATCACTTGCCAGACTATTATTTTTTGTAAAAAGTTCATAAATTTTTTCCTGTTTTTAAACACTGCAATTGGCATATAAGATTTATAAATTAATATATGTATGGTTCCTTAAGAAACTGCAATTTACAATCATAAGTTTAACCTTGGATATTTTTTTAACAATTGGAGGAAATCATATGAAATCAATAAGGGTATATTGTATTTACTCGAATCTAAGCCAAAATTTTTTTCCAGTGCCTCTGAAAATTGGGTGCAGTTCAGAACTGAAAAGAAAAAACTCACCAAATGGGACAACTAGAGCAATTACAGGTTCATTTATATATTACTTTACTGGTTATATATTACTTTAAATTTATTTTAATTTCGCAAAATTCGATATCAATAAATAAATTTACACTATATTTCAATTTTCACAAAAACATGTTGAGAATTTGGGGTGCAGATTAGATTGAAATAAATATGGTATTTACATATGACTCCCTTCAGAAATCCAAATATAAGACATGATTTTGATATTGTACAATATCTTTCCTTTATTCATATTTAATAAATATATTTTTTTAATTGTATATTTAACAAATATTTCTTCAAAAAAAATTTAGTTTCAATACAGGTAACGGTTGTACATTTATGTGGAACCTTAGAGAAAACTCTATTATCCACTCATCAGAATAAATTTAACAGAACAATTTGTTGAAGTTACATAAAAAATTATAAAACAGTCCACATTAAATGCAGCGCAACAACGCAGGTGGAGGGGTGACCGGGAAACCACTCTACCAGTTGATTTAGTTTCTGTTTCACCTTTATAGGAAAATGAAGAGAAAATGACGTCCCATCTCCATGACAGCAAAGCCTGTCTTTCAACCGTCTGCCACATCTTGACGGAACAAGGAGAGAAAAGGGTTTCTTTAATAACAAGGATTGAGAGAATAATATTTTTAAGTCTGTTACACGTTACCTCCAAGATAACTGCATGCGATTATTGAAAGGAAGTTTTAAATAACCACTTGGAAGAAAGTAAGAACAGGTAGAGGAGTTTAAAATAAGATCATGAGGGGTGAAGTTGCCATACTAAACGCGATCAAAAACTTACATGGTGCAGGGGGAATAATTAGAGTGAGTGAAGTCTTGAAAAGAAAACTAGTATAACAATAGAGCTCATAATTTTTTAATTCGTATCAAGACATTCTCATCCTTTTCAGGGCTGGGAAGTGTTGATACGAGTGATTAAGAACTGCTCTAGGTCTCTTAGAAGGGCTAGGAATAGAATTGTCGCAAGCCGGGATTTCCCGGATAGATTAATTTGAAATCTGTGGTAACCGGTTGAAGAAATTTTCTGATTGTTTTTTGATGAAATCAAGAAGCGGCGGAACATTAAGATCCTTATGCAAGACTTCGTTCCTGACAAACCAAGGTGCGTTTGCTGCTCTACGCAGTTGGATGTTTTGAAAAGTGTGCAATCTTTTCAGGTGAGTAACTGCCGCCCATGCCCAGATGGGAGAAGTGTACAGCATGATGAAGCGAAAAATGGCTTTGTATAATAGAACCTTGTGCCTTAATGTGAGCTTGCTCTTGGGAGAAATCAAGCGATTTAGAGTGCATCTCATTCCAGCCGCCTTTTGGTGGGCGGAACGGATGTGTTTAGCAAAGTTTAATTTAGTGTCAAGTATTAACCCTAGGTACTTATATTCAGTAAACCAGGGGACAGGATGATTAAAAATATTGACATGTGGGAGGTTTCCAATGCACCGCTGTCTCGTAAAGAGGAGGCATGCACTTTTAGATGCCTTAACCTTTATTTTCCAGTCGTTAAGCCAGGTTTCGAGTCGAATGACATAATTTTGTAGCTGCTCAATGATAGAGCAGTTATAAATGTTTTGGGTAAAAATGGCAGTGTCGTCTGCGTGCATCATTAAGTGGACTTCGGCAGCCTTGGGAATGTCATTGATGTATAGATTAAAGAGCTTGGGCCCTAATAAAGATCCTTGTGGTACCCCACTGAGAATCGGATGCGGGGTGGAGAAACTGTTTTCAACTCTTACCCTAAATTCACGGGAGTTTAGGTAGGAGTGTATAATTTTGATGAGTTGGTCCGAAAACCCAAGTCGCATCATCTTGGATAGCAAGCCAACATGCCAAATTTGTTTAATTTCAATACATTTTTTAAATTTAAAAAAACATTAATTATTTGTGCAAAAACTTTTTTAAAAGATTCCAGCTGATAATTTCTTATCAGCAGATATTAAGTGTTTGAGACACTTAATTAACATTCAAGGACTTATATCTTGAATTCCCATAACTTTCAAACATTTATACAAAACTGGAAACAAGTCCATTTTAAAATGAGAAATCATATAGTGCAGAAATTTCTATAGACAAGAAGAAAATTTAATTTTAATCCATTGATAAATTCCCATTTAAGAAAATCAATTTAATTCTATTTGAGCCATTAAAAAAGATGTTAATTTTTATTCAGAATAGAAGTTTAGAACATTCCATTTTTCACAACTATGCAAATACATCTACATCATTACCACACTATGAATACACACACACACACACACACACACACACACAACACACACACACACACACACAACACACACACACACACACAACTATACAAATACATCACTTGCACAGGCAATCCTTTAATGTAGTGGTCTTCAAACTTTTTTGAATCACGAAACTATAAGAACTATAAGGGGGTTTCGGGGAATCCCTTTTCAGGCAAACCCAGAAGAATATATCTTAAATTAATATTTAATGTAAATCAAGAGATTATAGGTACAGTAAAGTATGTTTTTGTGTGGTCTCTTTTTTTATGTGTTTTTACTTTTGTGCAACTTTTTTTATGCAATATAAGAATTTCAATGGCGTTGGCACCACTGTTTTCTATCAGCGTACATATATTCACTTCAAGATGCTCTGTTCATTTGTTAATAACAGTCTATATATGCAGGGATCCAGCTTTCCAACAAATTAGAAAAGCATTTTCTTAAAATAGGTACCAATTCCAAAAGGAGTTTGAAATTCTAAAAACAGCTTCAATCGTGTATATCTGGTTATCATGACCCTTACAAGCAATTAACTAACAACCATCATTACAAAAATTTATTATTGATTTTATGGTCAAAAAATGAAATTGTATCTTCAAGTGGTGAAAGAAATTTTGAATCAATGATTTGCATTTTTAATTATGACAAGTAGCAGTAAATTATGTGTGTGTATTTTGAAAACTTCTCCATATGTACAATGAGAAATTAAATGTTTTAAAAATGTTTCCATTTGTAAGTTAATTTATTTTGCTTGGATGCACTTTCTCATGTATTTCATAAACAATTGATGTATTTTCAATAAATGGGACATTTTTTATGTGGACCCTCTGCACCGCATAAAACTTTTTTTCTGTGGAATGACGACAAATTTGTTGATTGGTTGAGATTTTCCACACACAACAATACAAATTTCATACAACAATTTGCACTTGTCCAACACAGTTTGCAACAATGCCACCTGTCCGACGGAGTCAGATCACACAAAATTCCTGATGGAAAAGGGCTATATGTATACCTGACATTAGCCCTAGTTTTAAGCATTGTACAGGTAACAGTATGATCTGGCTTGGTTCCACTCCAATTTTAAGAGAGAACACCCTGGAGGAGGTCAGGGGTCACCTACCTTTTTTCCCCATCCACCAACCTCAGGAGGAGACTTACAGCTTGATGGCTATTTAGAGTACCCCCATACCGCAAAGGTACTATGCATTTACAAACATTAATTCCTTGTCCAGGATTTGAACCGAGGCCCTACAGCAAAGCAGTCAGCCTCCTTTACTATACCAGATAGGCGGCTACATAGTTTCTAATATGGAACATGCTAAATTTTGTGCCTGAAACTATGACTTGCAGACAGCACCGATTTTCTGCAACCACTTCAAGAAAATTGCAGTAGAATTGCATCAAATACAGTCAAACCCCATATTATGAACCTCTATATTGCGAATTTTTCTATATAGTGAACTTTTTCCTGAAACCAAGAGTATTGCACAAATTTCTTCATAAAATAACCTCTCGATTTTGAAGAGCATTTTCTATACAACAAATTTTTTCTCTTGTGATTCTATTCTTTTTCTCCCTTCTGAACATTTCAAGTTATTCTTTCTTTTACCTCATTTTATGGTAGTCATAAATCTTGAGATAACTGGTTTTATTAGGTTCCTAGCTTGCTGAGAGCAATAGAATTCTGGGTGTTTCATCCAAGAAGTGCAACCTTTAACCCCCATCACTCAGTTCACTGGAAACATCTTCGATATCCCCTTTCAGCTTCAGTAGAGTTGTCTTGTGTCCCTGAACTAGTCGTTCATTTATAGCGTTGATCAGTCATACTGGTAACTTCGTTTCTTGTAGCTCAAAAATGTCAAAACATAAGTGCTTGAGCATCAAACAAAAAAAATAATTCTTCAGGATGTCAATAAAGGTGTCAAGAAACACCTTGCGATTTTTCTTTCTTTACAATACATAAGATATATAAAATAAATATTATTAATTTAGAAAAATGTGCAAATAATTACTTTTTTTAATGCATAGTGTTTATGAATTTAAAATTTGTTTAATGTGATTTATAAAGATAATTGGAAGATGAACCTCTAAATACGAATTTTCCATATATTGAACTTTTCTTCAGGATTTAGTGACTTTGTTATACAGAGGTTCAACTGTACTTGTCAAAGCTTATGGTCAGCATGCTCCAAGTAAATCATAATGCTTTAAGAGGCTAAAAAATTTTTAAAATGGCCATTTTGACATGAGAAATGAAAAATGTGGAAGATTACTGAAAAAGTTTGAAAACAGTACATTGCAAGCATTGTTAGATGAGGATGATGTTCAAATGCAACAATAATTCATGGATCAATTAAGGATGACCCAAGGAGCCACCTGGATATGTTTGAAAACCATGGAAAGGACCCAGAAAATGGGTTCTGAATGAAAGATAGCAGGAAAACTGAAAATACTGATTGCCAAGTACAAATGAAGGTCATTTCTCCTTTGAATTATGACTGAAATGAAAAGTGGATATATTTCAAGAATCCAAAGCATAAGAGATCATGGATAGCTTCAGAGGAATCACTGACATCAACTGCAAGGCTTATGGACAGAAAACAATGTTTTATGTTTGGTGATATGAGAAGGGTTTGATCAATTATGATATGCTAAAACCTGGTGAAATCGTTAATGTTAACCAACAAATGATCGATTTGATTGATAAAAATGACCCAAAATCAAAAAAGGCAACAGAAAGTGATTTTGCTTTATGATGCTGCACCATCACATACAGCAAAACTGGTCAAGAAAATAATTGAGGTATTAAGTTGAGAATACTTTCAATTAAGTTGAGAATACTTTCAATTGTGGTTTACTTATCACATTTAGTTCCAATTACTATTTATTTGCATCAATGAAAATTGCTGAGCAGAATATCTTACAAAAAAGGACTTGATGACTGGTTTGCTTCAAAAGAGGACCAATATTTTAGCATGGCATCCACAAACTGTCAGAGGAATGAGGGAAATGCTAGTAATGCACAATAATTTTAACTAAATTTTTTTCTTTATTTTTATTCAGTAAACATATTTTCTATACCAAAATTACAGTTTTCTTTTTACGTACCCAGTATCTAGTTAAAATATATATTCATTTAAATAGATAAATTCTTCTAGACAATTTTATACAAAGCAAAGTCTATCAGAATGACATCCAAAGAAAATTTTTGAAATTAACTTGTTCACTCACGCAAACAAATTATTTGAGTCTGCACATGCAAGATGTAGATGCTCTGTTCCTGTAGTTTTGTGCTCTAACAAAATGGCAGTCAAGTTTAATTCAGAGATTTTTTCTACCTAAAATGGAAGAATAAAAATTACCACATAAAATTAATTTCAAGTAAAAAAAATTTAAATTTTTTTAATAAGCTGATTCTATTTACATTACTGAAACAAAATGAATAAAAATCTGAATTTAACATTCCCATATTTTGATTTGTATTTCATATGTTTTAATGTTTTAGAAACAAAACAGTTAGGGGTTCACTCCTAGGAGAGCCCACACCCTTGGCGCAAATTACTTTGGTTGGCGATAATTGCACCATCTTGGTAGCCCTACTTTTAAATACTACATATGGCAACCCTAACTATTTCTAGCATTTTCGTATTTTGTGGGCACGCATTTCGAATTTCATTTTGTTGTTGGGCTCTGGGCTGGCTGCGTGTGTGAGGGAATATACTTTAGAATTTTTTACTTTGTTGAATGCAAAAGGTAAGAAAGAATTGATTGAATGGTGTATGAAGGAAGGATTGATTGCTTCGAGTTATGAATGTCATAAATGTAATGATCGGCATGATGTAACATGGTCGGCAATAAAACGCTTTCTTTCGAAATCGTACCAGCCACGCCGAATGTATGTTCTACCATTACCTCGCAGAATAAATATGGCGACGCTCACACGATCATTCGCTTGTCGATGAGACCTTAAAGGCTTTTTTAAAATCTGTTGTTACGCTGTAACCTCCACTTGGAAAAGATCAGCATTAAGAAAGTAAGTGCTGTTTTTATATTTCTTATCTTAAATGTTTAATTTCTGTATTGTTTACATATATTTTCATTACGCATCTACCTTATCTCTCTGTATTTACTTGCCACCATTGTCGGTTTTGCTTGGCGCCATCTTGTTCTGGCTTGGTGCTTTTTTTGGTTTGTCGCCAAGGGTGTGGGCTCTCCTAGGATTTTACCCAGTTAGGTACTATACAAAAAAGGAATACAACTCGGAATAGGATTCAATTAAAATTATTTTACAAAATCTGACACAAATTTCCTGTTTTCTGATAGTTCATATCAGAAAACAGGAAAGAAGTAGAAAAATAGATCAGTATTCTGTGTTATTACACTTAAATATTGAAGTATTTGATAAAATAAAATACTAGTTTTAGTTCTACAAATATTAACATACAAAAAAAGGCAATCTTCCATTTATATTTCAAACACTATATAATTAGTCCTTTACATAATATGTTTTCATTTTAAAACACTCTATTTAGGAATAATTATAATAATACCTGTTTGATAGAGTAATTTAGTAGTGTACTGTCCACTTTATAATTAATCTTTTGATCAACAGCAATACTAGAGTAACTTTGTTTCTTCAGCCAAGAGGTTCTAACAAGAATAAATACAAAAACTTTTAAAAGTAGGTAAAATAATAATAAGGGACATAAAGTTCCATAAAATTGTAAAAGAAGAAAAATGTTATTTTAATTTAAATATTAATAAAATATCTAAGGGTGCTTACGTATTATTGAAACCTATTGGTGACATTATATGAAACAAAGCATCTGGTTGCCAATACAACATGTACAATACATAGAAAATCGGAGTAGCCAACTTGGCAACTTATTAATAGAGTTAGTGATTGTTGCAATAATACATAAGTACCCATCTAAGATGCGTTCCTCATTCAGAAATATATAATATATATTTAGCTCTAACCGAGACAATTACTTCTTTTTTTCAGAAACTAGTCAAACACATTTATTTTCAAAATCAATATTATTTTCTTGAAATTCCTTTCTTGTAATCTTCTGTTGCTGATGGTGAGCGATGATCATTTTTATAAAGAAATGATATAATATTAACATTGAGTGAGAGAGAAATATTTCTAAAGAAATAACTTATTTGGGTATTATCATAATCTTTTGATGCAATCTATTATATGAAACAAAGTACATGATTGCACATAGCCTACAGATTTAAGCAATTTTGAAATAAATATTAATAGTTCAAATGAAACCCACAATATTATTTCAATTAGAAATATTTATTACATAATTCAATACATACAAGTCTTATTTTAGATATCTAACAGAATGAATACAAATACATACAGATTAAAAATCATTTTCATTATATTTTCTTTAAATTTATAAGAATTTTCGGAAATAAAATTTTTTAGCATTTTCATCAAAAAATAAATCATATAAAAATGATCTTTACAAAAAGACTATTAATATATTTTTAATTCAAATATAAGCAAAAACCAAATGACGTCACAGTGGTTTATGTATACTTTTTCATAAAATTGTTTCCAAACATAGTGGAAAATCATAAATGTAATTGATAGAAATCATGTTTTCTGATTATCAATTAATTAAAAAAAGAGTGTGTGCTTATGACCACACGATAGAAGTGATTCCTTAATATTTTGTAATGTTATTTCAGGGATTAGTTTGGTGAATAAAAAGCAAGAGAATATTAGCATTGTGTCTCATAAAATCATTTATTTATATATCTGTACTCATAAAGTAATATTTTTTTGTGAAATATACAATCATACTTGTGAATTAATTGTTTTCTAAGATGGAAACAATAGATTTATGGCAGCTGAAATAGGTTATAAATACTTTATATTGAAAATTATTTAAATATCCCAAAAACAACTCTGTCAAGCATTGTTCTGTACTTCGCCGTGCTTTCATTTGGATCATTTAACATAATTACATTGAATTTTGCTTTGATTTGTCTTTTGAAACTCTCCTTTAAAATCCCCACTTAAAATAATAGGCCATTTGGGTTAAAGTGTAGTATAGGAGGCCACTTGGCAAAATCCTTTTTTTTTGGCGACTAAAAGCGGTCGCCAAGGTACTTTTTTTGGGGAATTATTTATTTTAGAATGAATTCGATATATCACCATGACATTTAGATAAAAATCGCTAAATCCAAAGTGTTCCCCTCCCCCCTATACTACACTTGAGCCGACAATTTGTTCAGAAGAGTTGATCCGGCTTCAGTGCAGGCAACTAACTTTTTGTGTGAATGCGATAATTTTCTCTACACTTTGATTTGGTGAAATATAAATAGTAACCATTCGAATTATCTGTCCATTTTCTGCTCTACATTGCTCTGCACAAATTTCTCCGATACACGACTCATTAAACCCAAAAAATTCAGTAGTATTGTTACGAGCTTAATAATGCTCGGCTTTTTAAAACGCATCATTCAAGTTCACTCTCCTGCAAAATGCGCCTGAAGATTATCACTTTAAAAATAATTAGTATTTTCTTACCTTCGTAAAACTGTCGCGAAATTTCTACGTAATGCAAGACCGATTGTCATTGTGAAAGATGAAGAGAACAAATGTCATCTGTTCATATAATCACCTTTTCAAAACATGTGCATGATGTAATGAGACGTTTGACATACTGCCAAATTATTACAAACAAATTTTAGCAGTTAAGGAAAAATTAATATAGCAACGATTGATTGATTGATTGATTGAATATTAACGTCGCACTGTTCAGCTACACGAGGGCTTTTGGCGACGGACCACTTAATATAGCAATCAGTAATTCATATAGATCAACAGCAATTTCATAAACTTATAATAAATTAAAATACTTTCCGAAAAACAATAAAATAAATATTCTAAAAATAATTTTTTAGTCTAATTTCTGAATTGAATTCGAAAACAGATCAAATAAAACAAAATTTGCAAAAACCCTCACTAAAATAAGATTTAATCAAATTTTTTCCTTCGCGTTTTAATTTTACTGTTTGGAATCTTAAACAGTAACATTAATTTCATTTTTAAAATGTTGAATGGCCACCATTTTCTGAATATGTTTGTACTCCAATGATTAGATCTTTTTGTGTATCCATTACGAAAGTGGTTTGATACTTGATCAGAGTAATAGGAATTTTTGTATTACATGATATCATTTCTACTAAAATTTTTACTATTGAATTAGCTATTTCGAGGTTTTTCACAAATAATCGAAAATAGCACCCCCACTCTATAAAATGTCGGCGCACGAACAAATGCGTGCGATGTTGGATCAGTTGATGGGTACCGGACGAGATGGTAATTTGTTTCTTTTAGTTTTATTCTTTAAATTTAGTATGTTTCATTTTATTGCATTACTGATTGAAAGCAGACTTTTAAATTATGATTAGATGCGTAGTGATGTAGATGTGTACTGTAGTAGTCAATATTGTTTGTTTATAAAATTGTTCGAGTTAAAGATATGTTTGCGATTCTTTTATTCTAATGTTGACAAGGAAAATGTAGATTATTCATTATAATACTCTTAAAAAAATCTCATGCCATATGAGATTGTTCAGTTTGCAAAGTCATTGCAATTTTATGTATGTAAGATTTCAAGAAATATGAAATTTGTTCTCTGTAAGAAGTTTGTGTGAAATGTTCAGGTTATGATTTTTTGCTTTTTTCCCCCCTCCGAGATTGAACGAAAGATGTCATAAATCTTGAGGCTAGAGTTCCATATAAAGACTTTTCTTTGATTTTTCTCCTTTGATGGAAGCCTTTTTATGTAATGGATACATCTCTGGACTTATATTCAATATTGAACATGATTTTCTTTAATTACTGTACGGTTTTTTATACAGAAATAAAAATAATTTATGTGTATAATGAATATTTATTGTTAGAGGAAATATTATATTTTATGTTATTGGTGGATATGTTACTTATGTATATTACTTTCATCATAAACCATTGCTGTAATAATTTTACAGTTTGCTATAAATAAAAAAAATAGAGAATTTTAATTAATTTATGAAAACTTCATTTCTTATTTTATGTGTTTGTATTTGATGTTTCAAACACTTTACATAATTTACATTTGTAATAACTCTAAATATTTGTCTTGAATTAATAAATGGATAGATTTAAATTATTGACAAAGTTAAGATGTTTAACAATTTTAAGTTTAAGCCCTGAACTGCTGATTAAAAGTTACGTGACTTGCTCCCCAATGTTTTTCACAAAAATGCACATATGCGGTGTTTGGGGGGAGGGAGAGAAAAGGCAGAAATATGCAAATTTTTCCTCTGATACAAGAAAGTCCTTTGCATACACAGGCAAGGTAATTTTATTGTATTCCAAAGCCTTTGGAATAGTTTTACTGATAGCAGCGCAGAAAGAAAAAAAAGAATTGCATTTCAGAAGGACATATACACTATCTGGTCAAAAGTATCCGGACACCCAGTGGTGTGGACTTAAGAGTGTCCCGAGGCACATATTAATATGGTGTTGGTCCCCCTTTTGCATGGATGACAGCCTGTACGTTTGGGAAGATTTCCACCAATTTTTGATAGGTGACCATAGGAATGGCCTTCCAGGCGTCCATCACAGCTGAAGTGAGTGCTTGCAGTGAGGATGGTCGATTTGGCTGGCTACGTAATCTGCACTCCAAAGGAGTTCTATGGGATTTAGATTGGGGCTCTGAGAAAGCCAGTTCAGTTTTTGAACACCCCTTACGTCAAACCATGTCTGTGCTATCCTCGATGTGTGAATGGAGCAGTTATCCTGCTGGAAAAGAAATGGGCCTTCCTCGAAATATTGCCTTAGAGTTGGGAGGGCAGCATTGTCCAGAATGTCCACTTACATCTCAGAGTTCATGTTTCCAATCACAGGAACTAACGGACCCAGGCCAAATCACAAGAAACTCTTACACCATTATGCTTACACCACCAAACTTAACAGTCGGCACAATGCAGTCAGTAAAGAAACATTCACCGGGCATCCGCCAAACCCAGACGCGTCCATCTGACTGCCAGACTGTAAAGCGAGATTCATTACTCCAAAGAACAGTTTTCCCACATGTCCACAGTCCAATAACGGTTAGCTCTACACCATTGCAATCGAGGCTTCGCATTCTGTGGAGTGATGTTTGGCTTGTGAGTGGCTGCATGACCATGGAATCCCATGTTTTTTAACTTTCAACGGACAGTCCTGCTGCTAACACTAATTCCTGATGAACTTTGGAACTCTTGAGAAATTTCGACCAGCGAGGACTTGTGATTTTGTTTCACTACCCTTTTCAGAGTTCTGTGGCTGCGTTCATCAAGTATTTTCGGAATATTGGTTCATTTTTCTGCTGTTTCCACTTAACAATTACATCACTCACAGTGGATTTAGGCTTCTGTAGAATGTCTGCAATCTCACGAACTGATTTCCCACAAAGGTGGCATCCCACTGTACTGTTTTGATTTAACTCACTAAGCTCCTTTGACTTAATTATTGCCTCACAAATGCCTAAATACAATCTGACAAACCACTACCAACACTTTTATGAAACCAGACTCTTTTTCAAGTGTTTGCCAGAAAAAACATTTACATTCAAAAAAGAAAAATTCCACGGAGGAAAACATAGCAAGGAGAGGTTAACTATTTTACTGGCTGTAAACATGGACGGCTCAGAAAAGATTACTCCCCTCGTCATAGGAAAATCTGCAAAAGCTCGGTGTTTCAAGGGCATAAACTCGTTCCCTACCAAATACCGCTCAAACAAGAAGGCATGGATGACCACCGAAATCTTTAATGAATGGTTGGTCTCACTGAACTTGGATATGAAAAGAGAGAAATGACATATTCTCTTATTTTTAGACAACTGTACCATGCACAATAACACACCACCTTTATCAAATGTGAAACTTCAATCTTTTCCTCCAAACTCAACCTCAAAACTTCAGCCACTCGACCAGGGCATCATACATAATTTTAAAACTTTTTATCAGAGTGAAGTCATTAAAAGCATTTTGGCCTCGAAAATCAGCAGAATTGTAACTACTATTTCTATTTTAACAGCTTTGATCATGATTGACAAGGCTTGGAGAGCTATTACTCCTTTGACAATTCACAGCTGTTTTAAAAAGTCGAGCTTCCCCTCGCCGAGTCTGGTTGATGTGGACGATACACTCACTGAATTTAATGCTGCACCATCCCTTTGAGAAGCTCTTCCAGAACAAGATTTGACGTTTGACGACTAGGTGTTGGTTGACACGGACATTGCTGTATGGGGAGCTCTATCTAATGCTGAAATTGTGGCTTTAGACCACAATAATACAGAAAGTGATGAAGACGAATCGGAGGAGTTGACTCCAGTAACTCTTGTCAGAAGCTAAAGTGTCACTAAACAAACCACACAACTTTTTCCTTCAAAATCATGTTGATGCTGACATTTTACAGGCTTCATTTGTTCTAGAAAAATCTATTGACAAAGTTAGATTGAATGCCTTAAAACAAAAAAAAGATAACAGATTTTTTCGACAAAAAGGATGAATTATATATAGTATGTATATTCTTTTAATAGCTGTTTTCAAGACATAAGTGTATTCTTTTAATATAGGACCTTTAACTTCTGTTTTATTTTTATACTGTATAAAATGTACTTTAAAAACAATTGCTGCTTTATTACATAGTTTAAATTTAAATGTGTTAGAAAAAAAACTCCTTTGCGTATTTTGAGAGTTTTTTCATGCCCTCTTGATAATTCGAAGTTTTTCATTGGTCCCTCCAACTTCAAGTTATCGAGAGTCGACTGTATATTAAATCGGGTCTACAGTCCTTTATTAAAGAAAATCTGGTACTTATGTATTTTCGCTACCGTATTGCCGATGTTATGCGAAATGAAGCACATGGTTATAAATTCAGTGCATACAGCACATGAAAAATCAGTTTCCAACTTGATGAGTTACCTTGAATGTTGTGCAATAATACGTAAGTACCGAAAATCTTGCCAAAGCTATACTGTTTCTTAGAAATCTTAACTATCCGGGTTTTTTTTTATTTCATAAAAAATAATAATTAATATAAATAAGCTGTAACATATGTGTATACGTTTACATATATATGAAGGAGTCAGAATTGGAGTTTACAATTTCAGGAGTCGGTCATTTTCCGTACTCCAGAGCCCTGGGTATCCTGTCATGTTTTGGGACAAGGACTCCAAGAACACACATGGCCAGTTTAAATTTGTCAGGTATTATGCATTTGGTGTGGGCATAGCATAAACACCTCTTGTTTGGGTCATCAGTAATCTGAACGTCCAGTATTGCATTTCGTGGATTGAGAGGCTAATATTTGTGCATTTTCTTCAAGGCTTTCTTTTAACAAGTCCATATGCTGGCTGTTATACGTGACCTACTTGAACACAGAAGATGTTCGACTGTTGCCCTGCTCATCCCATTTTTCAGACCTCTCACCTATTAAAAACATCTGTTTATTAGTTTTTGAGAGACTGAGCCACTATACCACTCCGGCAGTAGCATAACGTACACCTTCGCAACCTCTGTACTGCAGGGGGAGCCCAAAACCTGACTCTGTTACGTCACTGCACTCCACTCATTATAATTGACAAAATAGACTTGACGGACACAAATTAAAGCAGCTTGAAAAGATTTAGCTATATCTGTCATCCAAGCATCATTTGACATGAATTTCTTAGTCATTTTAGCTACCAAAGTTAGCAGCTGTGTTTACCTACTAATTGTGGATAATGCTTACCTTCTAATTTTCTACATATTTTAATCATATTTTCTTCCTACAGTTCTATGTAAATGCAATAAATAGTTTTGTTATTTGCTTTCCTTCCTGGTGTTGTAGCTTTAATGTCCAGCTGTGTATTTTCCATTAAAAAAATTGCTTGAAAAATTTTAGGATTATTTCTTAAGTTTGTTTGGTACTTACGTATTAGTGTCGCCACAGCAAAATTGGTGCCACAAACATCATATCAAAACAACAAAAACTCTAAGGTGTTTTATATGAAAAAACCAATGTCACAGATTTTGATGGATAATGGCGCAATTCGCGAGATGCCAATTAAGCTACGGTGAGGGTAATACGTAAGTACTGTTTATTTTAACAGAATATCTGTTAGATTGAGAATCATTTGAAATATTATTGAGCTTTATAATATTTTAAAAAATTTATTATTAAATGGTAAAGCAAATTTTTTCTCTAAAACTCCAATAAATGCTACACTTTCACTGAAAACAAGTATTACTGTAAATACATGTAATATAAATCTAAATCAGACAATAAAAAAAGCTACATTTAAGTCTTCTCAGTGGAGAGTTAAACAATTTCTTACCACATTTGGTGGGAAGACACCTATGACATGGAGGTTGAATCCTGGATTGAAACAACAAATATAAGACCCATATAAAAATTAATTTAAAAATGAATAGATATTATAATATAGATTTGAAGATATGTAGGAAAATCCTCTTATAAGAAGGAGAATCCTAGAACATGGTTTCGCTAAAATATGATTTTATAATAAAATAAAGGTGAGATTTTAATGTTTTTAAGAGTAAAAATTAATATTAGTATTTCATCAAACACTGCAAAGAAGGGATTTTGACTGTACAAGCTATTAATCTTTGGAAAATTTTCATTTGCTTGTATGTATAAATGTAATTTTAAAAATATTAATTTAAGCATGACAGTCTTAATCATAATTGCTGTAAAAAGAGTTCTTTGGGTGCACAAACCTGGGTACCTTCATAATCTTGTTTCACTGACAAAGTGGCTTGTCACTCTCAGAAGTCTGTCAACCTCTGTCCTTAGGTTCACCTCCGTTTGATTAGCAGGAGGATTGGAGACATAAATGAAATATTATTTACAACAGTTTGTTTATAGTTTCATTTTGCTGTATGGATATTATAAATTTAAATCATAATACTTGTTGCTTGCAATTTGGTCTTCCTTTTTCAAAATTAAATTGCTTAATATTTTATATTTATTTGCTGTTACCAATCTAATAACCTCAAACATCTTAGCTGAAGCTGAAGAAACACCTGCACTAATAAGAGTTTTGTTGCTAGAATATTTGGGTCTCTAGAGTCATGATTTCTGCTACATCCTGCTTTAAATTAATCTAGAACATGGATGGCAAACCAATGGTACATGACACAATATTTTGGCCACACCACCGATCAAAATGGTTTGCATTTTTAGTTCAAAATAACAAAGCTCATAATGAAGTATTACGATCAAATGCGAGTGATTGGTCCCAGTGTGGCAGAGAGCTCACTCCTTTGCTTTTTGTCTTACCTTAGTTGGACTTGGACTGCAATTACTAATGATGCAAAAGTTGTCTACGCATAGTGTATTAAGTTTCGTTGACACCACTGTATTTTAAAGCTGTATTTGTGTTATATTTACAATTTCTAACCATTATTTAACATGTTCAGCAAAAAAACCAATAAGTATAAGATAGTGCAACGGAGAATTTCACTCTTTGTGGACTGAGAAGTATGGCATGATTAGTAAAGGCAGCAAAGTGATGTGAGTTTTATGTTCTGGAACAGCTGCATGTAGAATATCATCTGTAAAACAAATTCTAGATAAATTTAACTGTTTAAAGAAGCTGGCCCATGCTATTTTAACCATATTTTCATTTACGTATGCCTGGTAGTCATTATTTTTTCAAAGATGAATAGCAATAACGATACACTTAGAAACAATTTGGCAGATAATTCCAATTCAGCATCCATTCTGCTAAAAGTAACATCTTACAATCCTACTATGTTATTTAAAATTTAATCTGCGACAACAGAAGTCACATTAATGTTACTTTACATATTATATATATATATATATATAAATTGAATTAAATGAATAAAACTAAAATATTTACCACTATACAGTGCAAAATGTATTTTTTTGCAGTAAATAATGAGTTTTGAGTTGTTAGTATTTAGCTTTATTATTTTCCTAATAAACACAAGTCAAAACTATTTTGACAGCATGTCTATACTTCATGAAACGTTTTTTTAGAAAAAAAATGGCACGTTGATCTATAAAGGTTCGCTACCCTTGATCTAGAATCTGTGCATTTTAAAGTGTCCAAATTGTTTCTTGGTTTTTTCTCTATTAGTTACTTTTTATTGAAGTATTGGAGGTATTTTATACAGAGTTGCTTGATTGTTATAAACATTTATAATAAATATTATAAAATTTAATTTTAAAAATTCTAGATTCCTGATTTTTTAAAGTGGATTCTAAGTTAACTCTTCATTCTAAATTCTTAACATCTTAAAATTGATATTGTTATATATATATTACATTTTGTTACGATAATTTGAATTGGCAGTACATTTGTTATTCTTATCTTGCTTTCTTTGCCACAAAGAAATATGTTTGAAGTAGTGATATTTAGTTTTTATAACAATTTACTTTCTTTAAAATATATATATACTTCCAACTAGATTGTGAATATTCTATTGTTTTGTATTATTCTATTGGTTCCACAAGATAATTTTATGCTCGTTAGCTCAATGTCTTGCAAAATTGAATAATTTTCTAATTGAAAATACACCTTTTTGCTTTTGTGGGAAAAACCATCTATAATGAAGAAGAGGAAGCAACATATTCTATGTTAATATCTAACAGCTTCTGAATGTTCTGTTGCAAATTCTCATGCAGAATACACAGTATTTCTCACACAGCTATAAACATTTTAATGCAATTCAGATCCCAGTTACTAACATGAGCATAACTACCACCGTATCAATGATACTGGACTCCAAAATGCACAAGTAAAAAATTGTGAAATATTAAGGGATCCGGAAAAGAGCCCCCTAAGGAATTTTGATACAAGGACCACTCATGACTAGCTACACCAGTAGTTACTAAGTATAATGCATGGGTTGGTGAGACTTGGATCACAAATTAATATCACTAATGAGTAAATTATATTAAAAAGTTGGATTAGAACTTTTTAATTATAAATGCAATACTTCTTTCAACTGTCTTTACATAAAGTACCTATAAAATGTTGATTGACTTTAAATATTATTTTGATATATATTCCTCGAAGTATGTGTATGGGGTTCCATGAAAACACTTTCTAGTTCTAGGGGTTCTATGAGTAGAAAGAGTTTGAAGACCGCTGCTCTAGTCTGTTCACATTTTAAAATTTTGATCTTAATGTAAATATTCCTTAAAGTGCATTCAGTAGAAAAATTGGTATGTTACTGGATTAAAAGAAGAAAAAACTTTGCATTAACTCTATTTTTAATTTTTTGAGATTTAATTGTAAATTTAAATTTGCTTTTTTGCTTTTGATTTTTTTTTATTTTGTACACTAAAATTTTTGTATAAAAAATCTGGACGAATAGTCTTTTAATTAAAAATGAAACCAAAATGATAATTAAATTTTTTTTCAGGAGAGAACAATAAATTTAAGGTCCATTTCACAGATCCTCGAGTTTGCAAAAGCTTTTTGTTGGCATGCTGCCCACATGACATCCTTGCAGCCACTGTAAGTATTCTTACCAGTTGGATATGTACAGGTTGTATGAATTTATTCTTTCTTTTACTTAATAAATGTTTTCTTCGATGCACTGCTTCCTATTTACTAGTACATCAATAAGAAAATTTTTGAAGAATATTGTACGTAACTCTAAACATTTATGCGTTATCAACACTATCGAAGTACACTACCCTAAGCAGGGCCGATCCTAGAGTATCAGCTGCCCTCGTGCAAGCATCTAATGTGCCGCCCCCACCCCAGAGAACTTTTCATATTTTGACTAATACTTAACGTTGACATTAAAAAATCATCTACTTATATAAGAATAAAAAGTGAAACACAATAATAACAAAATTAAATTTGAAGTGCAGAACTTTTCATTTTTTGGCCAGGTAATGAGTTATAATAGCGACAAAATGCTTTAACAAAATAATAAACTAACAGAAATATAATCTTTAAAATAAAAATAAACATTTTATAATTATAAATGCAAAACAACAGAATTTAATCAAAAAATGCAATCTAATAAAAATAAATACTAAGGCACAAATCTTGTGAAACGAAAAGTATATAAATCAGTCCTTCTACTAAGACTAAGTAATAAACTAGACCGTAAAATCCGGTATATAACACGCACTTTTAACTAAAAAAATAAGATTGAAATTTACAGTTGCACATTATATTGATTTTTATACCTGGCACGCGCCAGGTATAAAGATGAGTGCTTTAAAAATACAAAAAGATGAGCATAGAAAAAGATCAGACTTTTACATATATCGAAATATTGTTTCTGTGAAAGAAATAGCATTCCTTATGAACTTTTAAAGGGTTGTAATTCTGAAAGTACATTATTTTTACTAAAGCTTGGAATAATATTCGAATAAAGGATTTCAAAATACAAAGGAAGGTAAGGCTATAACTAAAAGGTCATTGTTATCCATAGCTAATCATATTTTTGATCTGATTGGTTTTACAGCTCCTGTGACTTTAAAACCAAAATTAATTTTACAGAGAAATTAAATTAAAATGGGATGAAAATCTCCCAGAAGTTATTTTAAATCAAGTTAAAAAGTGGTAGAGCAACTCCCTATACTTGCAGGTATTAAAATACCTCGATGTTTGAATTTGAGCTCTAATGGAATTAAACAGATAACATTGCATGTGTTTTGTGACGCTAGTAAAAAAGCATATGCCGCTTGTGTATTTTTGAGGGTAGAATATGAGGAAAATGTTTTTGTGAAACTGATGCAGGCAAAAGCAAGGGTAGCTCCTTTGAAAGATATTTCTATCCCCTGTTTGTATTTACTAGCATGTTCTATAGGAGCCCGACTTGCAGCTTCTGTTAAGAACTATTTAAACTTGCCATATGCGTGAATTTATTATTTGACAGATTCCTTGACGGCGTTAGCATGGATACAATGAAGCAGAGATTGGGGCATATTTGTTTTTAACAGGGTGAAAGAAATCCGAAACCTTTCCGATGCTAGTAGCTGGGAACACATTCCTTCAGAAAAGAATTTTGCTGACATTCTTTCTCGGAGTTATAGCGCTCAATAGCTTATTTATTTAAGATGGTGGGAAGGGCCCTCCTGGCTGTCTGAAAGTCCGGTTCAATGCCCGAGATCAAAACAAGTCCTCGATGAAGAGGCGATAAATTTAGAGTTAAGGAAATCTGTTTTGGTTAATACCGCTAAGAGAATTGAGGAGTTTAACTGGCACTGCAAATATTTCTCATTTTACTTAAAAGTTGGTTACATGATTGCTTGGATATTTCGTTTCTTTAAAAATGCCAAGAGAGTCGATGTTTGTAATGACTAAAGGAATTATTTTTATATGAGTGGCAAATAATATTCTTTCATTTGAATAACAATGCTGATTGAAAATGTTTTAAGATTACAGTACATTCAGGCTACGAAAACATACACTTAAATATGTTAATCAACATGAAAGTATTCTAAGAAACTGTGATGACAGTTATTTATATGTATATAAATAAATAAATAAAACAGTTATAGCACAAATACAACAAAATATTTTTTTCACTTTATCGTACGTAATGATTAAAATACCTGGGCATTACATCTTAAAAATCGAAAAGATAATTTGGAAAGTGAAAATATAGTTACCTTTTTTTGTTGTTTAACCACTTTTGTTATTCCGATTTTTGCCTTGTCTAAAAGAAATTAGTTCGGAAGTTAACTATAGACTTGGAGGGTGACAGAAGATTTCTGGCGCTAATGGGCCAGATCTTTCTCGGAACGGGAAGCAGATCCCTTGCTGACTGAATGTACATTCGGTCTTTTGGCTGATACAGAAATAAAAGAGAACTGCGATAAATAAAATCTAATATCCTCTTTAACTGGCCCCCTTCTGAAAAAAATTTCAACTGCCAAGCCTTCGTGTAGCTTCTTAGTGCGACATTTATTACAGTCAATCAATCAACAGGCGAAGGGGCTATTTTCATTTACAAGCAAATAACATTCTGAGCGTATTTTTCCCATCCCGAGTGCTCCCATTGGTGTGGTGTGGTAGTTAGGAGAGGGGGTGCCAACTCTGGTGTCGTCCACATCACTTGACCATGGTTCCAAAATTACATGGTCCGTCGCCAAAAGCCCTCGTGTAGCTGAACAGTGCGACGTTAATATTCAATCGATCAACCTATCCCAAGTGTTATCTGTATTTCACTTCAAATGATCCTTTTGTCGAACTGCTTTGAATGAGAAGTTTTTCCTGCTTTGACCACATACCACTCCTTGTTTTCTCATTATTTTGAGTAACTTTACCAGCTTTTAAACTTTCATATAGTGGGTCCTGAGATTCAGAATTCACACAGAAAATTTATGTCGTTTTAAGCTAGCGACATACTATGTTATAAATGTAGAAAGGAACTCTTAATATGACCATTGATAACATTTTACGACTTTTTGCTTTCACACGTCCAGGGCCCCTGTAACTAGGGGGGCCCGTATCATTAATACGGGCCCCCTGAAAAGGCAGGCTACTCCCCTGATGAGAAGGAATATTCCTCAGAATTTGAAATCCATTCTTATTTTGCTTGAACTATGTTATGCTATCTGGACTTATTTTGGTTTTTCAATAACTATTTAAAGTTCAGCATATTTATTCAACGGCCGCCTGTGTGCGGGGCACGTGCTGCACACCTGCTAGGATCGGCCCTGATCCTAAGTAATTAACAAGAAAGATTTCATTAAGAAAATTATTTAATTAATTGATGTTATATAAAATCTTTGTATTTGTTTATTCATGTAGAATGTGTATTAAGTTGGATAACTTTGACATTTATTGTGTAAAAAATTATTTGATTTTGAAAGGCAGAGACGTGAGTTTTAGACATTCTCATTAAAATAAAATCTCCATAATCTTGAAAATCCTGTGTTACTATGTTGCTGTAAAGAATGTTTATTTAGTATTGTATGTGAAATTAGAAATTGAATCTAATAAACTAATGACACTAAGTACCAATTTTTATTTATTAAAACATTCTCTTCTACTTTTCTTATAAAAATAGAGAAGTTACATTACATGCTTTAACCCTCCAAGCGATTAGCACGGAAAATTCCGTCATTGTAAAGATGCTTCAAAAATGCACTGCACAGGTTTTTTTGCCTTCAAGTAACATTTTCAAAAGCGGTTGAGCCATACTTTTCTGAAATCCTTTCTCCTTTTTAAAGGTTTAACATCTTGAAAGATAATTAGGGACGGTGGAAGCAACACAGCAGGACACTGATAGGAAGTTTTATGGCTCGCAGGGAACCCCGTGTTTTGACCCTGGAGCAATCGTAAGAAATCGGGGGGAAATTTCTTTAGACCCCAGGAAGTGTTTGTTAGCTTGTATTTTAAAAGTTTTGAAAAGTCCCAACGCATAAGTAAAATATGTTACAATTCCCTTTTGGTTTCATATTAATTTGAAACTGTAACAAGTTGGGGCGTGTCAGGGCAATCTGCTATTTTATATAGTTAGACAAATTATCTTTTTTAAAGTATATTCTTTTGCTTCATTTTTCTTATCTTAATCAATGCTTTCAGTTTTTGAAACATGATTATTTCATTATAAGATGCCAAAAAAAAAAAACACCAAACACACTTTAAAATTTGAAATCTTTTCAACTTTCCAACCACTAAAAATGAATAAATTTAAACTTCATCAAATAATTTGAAACATTTTCTTACACTTTGATAAAAATAATAACGAAAAAAAAACTATTTAAGATCTATTAGTTTTTGTTTTTTTTTAGATTTCAAAGCCCAAATGTTCAGGGAATTTTACGTACAGTGCCTAGTTATATATTGTTAAAATACACCGAATTATATTTGAATTTTAAGTGCTTGAACTTCAGTTTACATCAAAGACAACATGAATGAAGACTTTCCCACATTTTTTTTATAACTTGAATGTTTGAATAAATGGTAATCAAAAATATACCGAAACATTTACAGTAGACATTTATGCATATAAATAAACATAAAAATCGATTTTAAATTCGAGCTATTCAAAAACATTCAAATTATTATTCAAAAATATCTATTTATGCAAAATACCTCAACATTTATCTTTTTTTAAAGGCTAACTGAATAAGTAATTAAAATCTAAATATTTTTTGAAATCTCGACCTTATAAAGCTAGAAATTTTATGTTAGAAATTCCATTTGAAATTTCAAAAAAAAAATGTATCGCTCAGTTAAAAATTATTTACCATAAGTTCTAGCAATTCTTTGAGTATAATATAAATTTCAAATTTTATTATATAGCTTCTTTGGTATTTTTTAATATATTTCGAAGATTTCATACAATTCAGTTGAAAACTGCATGCTAAGAGCAAAAAATATACTAAAAAAAATTGACGAAAATACAATAAAGTTTTACATAAAAGCAAAACTGAGAAGCTAAAGCATAGAAATGAAAAATTTTGAGTATATCTGAAGTAGTTTTCGAAATATTTATTTTAAAGTTCAGAAAATTTGTGTGCATTATGTTATACTTCATATTAATTAAATGGTTAAAATAATATGTTAATAATAGTCATGTAATTGTTTGACACATTAATATACTAATAAAAATTATAATGGTCATTGATGCGAATGTCAAGAATTTTATGTAATTTTAAATTCAGATATTAAGATATTGATTTAGAAAATATAAAACGACCATCTAAAATACATGAAAAATGCAGTCTGCTATAAAATGATCTTGACAAACAAAATACGGCATTTTCAATTACTATTGCAGTGCCTGCTTAGTCAGGGGCGATCTGGAAAAACAGAGAGGGAACCACGGTTTTGATGGATGCCGCTCTAGCTTTTAAAGTTCTCAGGGAAAAAAATATATAAATTACAAATGGAAAAATAAGTCTTGTAATTTTCCATACATTTTTATAACAACGAATTGTGGAATTGGCTTCCAATACATTGTTGTCTTTGACAATATCTAAGGTAACCAAACCCTACTTTAGATAGATTTGTACTACTTTTTTTGTAACCGTATTCCTTTTAAAATTAATTCGTGCAGCCAAAATACACCTTTTGCACTCTTAAAAATTTATGTTAACTATAACGGTTAATTTTAATTTATGCAACTTGTGAAATGTTCTTAATTAACCATTTCCGTCTAAATAGTTTACATGGGAAAAAAAGTGTGGACTCCCCCTCATTCATTAGGGAATTATATAAGATTCTAACATTAAAGTTTTATTTTTCACCGAATAGGGTCAAGTGGTAGTGTATCGTGCTTCCACACCACAGGTCTTGGGTTCTATTAACGGGCTGGGCAAGGGCGACTCTGCCTTTCATCCCCGCTACATTGGGTCGATAAATGAGTACCAAGCTTGCTTGGGGTCTTAAACACTGAAGGTCTCTCTTCAGTCAGACCACCAAATTGGGACATCTGTTCATGCACCTCAGCGCCCAATGGTCGCATATATTGGAATGGGCACAGTAGTTCCTGCACTCATGGATTGTTGTGCCACTGAGTTTAAGGATTGCCTCACTTTGGGGATACCCCTTAGATAAACATGTATTTCCACTCATTTGCAATTAAACATTTTTCTTTCAATTACATTTATTTCAGAAGGAACTTTGAATTTTCAAATGTATTTCTTTAATAACATGTATATTTGTGTATTATATTAAAATTTTGATCCATCCAAAATTACATGTTTTTTGCTCCTCTAAAAGCTTTTAGAACTGATCTTACAATCCATATATGTTTTATAGTAGTATATTTAAAAATGATAAAGACATTTTTATAACTGTGTGAGCTTTTATGCCTCGTTCATAAATATAAAAAATTGCATTCAGCTACAGTTTTTAAAATGTACTGAAATAAGTGAAGGAATAGGATATTTTTTTACATATTATGAATATTTTTGACTGCAGTAAGATATATTTATATTTCAGTTTCTTTACAATTTGAATAGAAGTTGTAAGCCATTTTGTGAATAGTTTGATATTGAATATAAACCCATAGGCTGTTTAATATTGTAAAGTGTTTTATTTTGATACCAGCACACATTAAAATAAGGCTCATTTGCAGTTATATGATCAGCTTCAGTGATATTTAAATTTTCAAAAATAGTCTACACGTACGAAAACATTCTTTCAAAACCACACCACATCTCATACTATGTTTTCCCTACAGCAGGAAATATTTGTATATACTCAAAAAACTTAATACAGGATACATTTCCAAATGTTAAAATTATTTTTAATGTTTGGTAGGGATACATTGTGGAACTGTGTCGGTTAACTTCACTGAACAAAATTGTTTAAGTGTACTGTTTTGAAAGACAAAATTAATTAGGGAGAACTTTTCTCACAATAGAATTTGTAATGACTGAATTGTGTGAAAATGTAGTTATCGATGTGTGACATTTTTCCTTGTAATAAAAGAAACAGAAAGATAAGAAATTAAACTTGAGTAGAAAATGGTTAGAAGTACTGTCATGCGCATTTGAAGAAGTATATCCCCCATTAAAATTAAAAATTATTGACTTTATGTGTGTTATGTCCATCACAAATGCCGATGTAGAAAAGAAATTTCTATTTAATATAAGAAGTTCGAAAAGGAGAACACTAGGAATGAAAATTTAGATTTTTTCCGAAAAATATTCAGTTAACATCAAAATATCATTTATATGATTTTAATTAAAATAAATTAAAATTATTTAAATCTTTTTATGTTATTTTAAATTAAAAATATAATTGAATAGAGAAGGATCGGTTTTATTTCATAAATATAATCATCGTATGTATTGCTCCGTATGCACCATTTATTGTCTTATTGTTTAAAAAAAGAGATAGGGCCTTTGCTCTTTTTAACTCATTACTTTTTTAAAAAACAGGAAAGTGAGCACGTTTTCTTACTCTCATATTTAAAAATGAATACAGAATGCTTTTTTCTGGTTCAAATCGCAATACCAAAATATATATATTTTTTAATTTTTAAAAAATGACAGAAAAATAAATTTTGTTTGAAGAAAATATAATTATTTTTCAACTTCTAACACACTATTTATTTAATTTTTTGCTTTCTTTTACCCTTTATTTTGATTTAATTTTACTGTGTCTGAACATATAAGGGAAACGACCGACATACAAGATTGCCCAAGGCAACTTAACAGCTAGCTGTAAACGATTGATCTCTTTGTTCTTACTTCACAAAGGGACCGAACTAAGTCATAAAATTGTCCCTGTTTGACCTCCCAAGTTTTAAAAGGGGGAAAGGAAAGAAGACTGTTGCATTTTTAAAGCGAATGGCAAAATAACAGTAAACGCTTTCGGAATAACTTTTCAGGAGGAACCTAACCACCCAGAGGGTTAATGATACAAGTTAGTGGGAAATATTATGTATGTGTTGTATGCTATATTTATATTGAATAACTGTAAATTTTTTTCCCATATGACATTTTTGGAAATGTATTTCTCTCAGTTAAAGAGCATCTTTTCTTTTCTGTACGTGATGTTTATTAATAATAATTTATGTTTAATTATACATGTTCTATAAATATCTTGGGGGCTTTTTGTTTCCTTTTAGTCTTTAATGCTTTGTTTTAATCTCATTTTTCATGGCTGAGTGATAATTGTCAAAAACTCGTGGTTGATTTTGTTGAGATGCAGGTTTAAGCCCTAATGCAACTGAAGACCTGTCATGTAGAGAAGCTGATGCATGTTAAATCAGGCTCAGTGTCCTCCCATCGGCATGGTGGGGAAGTTGGGAGAGAGGATTACCTACTCTAGTGTTGTCCACGTCTCTTAATCGGGATTAAAATAACAAGGATCATCACATGCTAATAGCCCTTGTGTTTCTTCAGAGAGTAGCCTAAATTGAAAATCAAATCAAATTAATCTCTTTCTTCATCAGTCAGGTGAAAGATTTTGTCTCTATTTTTAATAAAGCATTCAATAATCTTAAATCCAATGTTCAAACAGAAAAAAAGTTTGAAAAAGGTTGACTGTCTTGTAGAAGGAAATTCTATGTACTAGTATTTGGGAGGTATTGCATTGATTTGTTTTCTACAAAACCATTTTTAAAGCAGTCCTTTTTTAATTTTTTTAGAGATAAAAAACAATGTTAAATCGAAGTTTGGTCTGTATAGTGTACACGTGATTTGGTCTGTACACGTGAGTATTAGATGTAAAAAATTGCACGTGTTCTTTCCTTTCAGGGCATCTGCAGATTCATTCCAAGCTGTGAGTCACTTTAAATCTTTACACAATTTTTTTTTTTTTAAATACAGTAGAGCATTGTTTACACAAACATTTTATTGAATTGAGACATCTTCAATCTTGATAAAAATATTGCTTTTTCTTTCCCTCTCACCCCAGATGTTTCTACTTTGTACTTAGGAAATTGATTTGTCCTCTGCAAACTATATATATAGAGAGAGAGATTTCATTGGCATAAATATCAAAAACCTAATTACCTTCTATATGTTTGGCTTTAAACCCTTATTCTTAAGGCATTCTTTAAGCTTCTGAGTATCATTCTTAATTTTGAACATTTAAATATTCAAATACTACTTTATGTGGAAATTAATACATGATTACATTTTTTTGTGCCATTGGATACTTGATGCAAGTAGTAGTATTTTTTTAAAGATTTTCATCGATCCTTTTATTAATGATTTTTTACCTTGCTTAGGAAGGGGAGGGATGTTTTAAAACATCTAGTGATGTACACCACACATTTTTTTGCACCTGATGTTTTTGCTGTATAGGTGTCTCAGTAAATAACATAAAAAAATTTTAACAAATTGTATCCAAAAATGGGCTAATATGTTCTTATTATTCTCTTTCCATTTTATTTTATAATTTCTGATTAGGTTTAAAAAGATTAAAAAAGATTATAGTAGAAATCATTTGATGTTGAAAATTTATTTTAATTCATATTTAAGGATACTTATTTATCATACCATTGACCAATTTTGTCAATCAAAAAGACATTCGGGATACTAAAAATATCACCAAATTCTGTCATTCTAATTATCACTGTGTCCGAAGTTGCAAGGGAACAGTTTTCACTATCAGCTGTATATCGCAGCATTTCGTGACGTCTTTTGATTTGATGAAATTGGTCATCAGTGTAATAAATAGGTACCTATTTGTGTTATTATTTAATGAACTATTTTTAAATTAAAATAACTTTTTGTATTTTAATTAAAAAGTCACTTGTCTAAAATAAAGTATTAATTTTATTGATTGAAGTGATGTTTTATATAATAAATGTGTTTGAATAAAAATTGCTCTACTGTGAGTATTAAGTAATTTCACTCAGTTGCATGGAGTAAAATCATATCTTTTGTAGATTGAAATCTAATTGAGCTTTTTTAATATATTGAAATAAATTCAATATGTACTTTATTCCTTCTCATTCCATTTCTATGATTATTTATATCAATTCTATCTTATATCCTGCAAAGTATGAAAACTAATGATTTCAACAATTCTAAAATGTGATACTGTGTATTTTATTTTATTTTTTTTTATCTTTTAGTATTTTGTATTATTTCTTATCTTGAATAATTTAAACAAATCTTGTAGTCTTCAAGTAATTTTTAGAACTAGCAAATACATA
>BMAU01000786.1:0-58969 GCA_019973935.1 Trichonephila clavipes | reverse complement strand
AGAAAACTAAGTGATTATAAGAAAATTCTCGATTATACTTTTTCTTGGTAAGAAAATGCAACTTTGACTGAAATAGTATTATATTAGTTTGTATGGTAATATTTTAACATGTAAAAAATCACTTATTTCAGAAACACAAAGCAATATGAACATAACCTAATACTTAGACATAAGTTGTATTATTTTTCCTATTCCACATACTTTATATGAAAGCATAACTAACTATGCTACAATGCTACCACAAATACACTGTTGATCATCAAAATTGCAATGCCATGAAGGAAAGCAAATACAAAAACGACATTTATTGAACATAAAGACAAAATGATCAAAATTGAGAACAGTTTGGAGACTTACAGGGGAGTGAAGTAAGAAGAAACAGCTACCATCCCTTGCAGCTAATCGGCCCTTGGCCAGTTAGGCAAGTACTCGAACTGGGCAGAAACAAACAACTCATTCCATGCTTCTTCAAGTCTATGCCACACTTCATCAACTGTGTAAGCCAGACTGTCAGCAACCCAAGACTAGATGTTTTCAGTGGGTGACAGATCTAGAGATCGTGCAGGCCAGGGTAGCAACAGAATACCCTGTGTATCAAGGGAGGCCAAAACACAATGTGCAACATGTAGTTCTGTATTATCTTGTTGGTAGAGAGCATTTGGTAGGTCCCCATGATAGGGCACAACCACTGGAAGTAAGATGTCAGAAATGGACTGATCTGCTTTCAAATTACTATTGATTTAAACTAGAGATGTGCCTGTAATTTACCCAATGGTTGCTCAAAACATCACATCAGGTGCAGGGCCCCCATGCTGATATCAAACATGAGTAGGAGATGAGTGGTCTCTTCAGTCACCAGACACATATATGGAAATCAAAATACTGCATGCAGAATCGAGATTCATCTGAAAAGACGACATTGTGCCACTCCGGTATCAAATTTTGTCATTGGCACACCAGTGTTTCTGTCTCTTTGTATGCTGTGTTGTCAAGGGAAGCCAAAATAATGGACACTGTGCTGACAGCCCACACTGCAGCAAATGTTGTTGCACCATATGAGCGAATATTGGGTGTGCTGCAAACATGTCCATTTCCAGAATTATAGTCCATGAAGTGGTTGTATCGTTTAGCAGGGTCGACCTCACAATGTCTGTCTTCTTGGGCGCTAGTAATGGGAGGATGTGGAGAGATCCTGCATGCCGTTCAGTATGACCCTCAGCAATCAATTGATTCCATATTCATATGACAGTGGTAGGATTTCAATCTGTGAGACAAATGATAAGCTACACCAGAGGTGTTCAACCCAAATGACCTAGTGGCACTTTGCAAAAACATTATAATCTCGCGGGCCGCACATAAAAATATGTACATTTATATCACATTTGGAAACAAAAAAACATTTATTGGAGTGAAAATTTAAAACAAAATGAATTATTATAGTTTTCATTATTTTTCATGTATACAGACATAGATAATATAACAATGTTTATATAATACTAGCTGCATGGCCCAGCATTGTGCATGGGCTTTCTCTACTTTTATATATTTTCCCTTTCCTTCACAAAATCAGCACTTCTAATACTTTTTCCAAATGACTTCCACCCCACCCCCTCCACAGCTTAGCCCACCATTGCTCAGGCTTTCTCTTTTCCTCATGACACCAGCATTTCTGTGTGTGAGTGTTTGTATGCGCACAATGTGAGTGATTTCTAAAATTATGTAAAAAAATTTCCCTTTTTCGAAATTTGTTCCATTCCACTTACTTTTGATTTAAGACAGGTTTCTTTCCCCTCTCTACATACCAAACATGGTTTTTTAGTGTAAAATTATTGTTCTATCTTCCCCTCCTTCTCACAGATAAGATATAGCTTCAAATTTTGATATGACTTATAAAAAAAAATATTGCGTTAGAATTAAAAAATTATTAATGTGAAGTAATAAAAAGAAAATGATTCGGATGCTCAGAGTAAAACAAAAAACGTTCATCATTTTTTAATCATAGTTCGTTTCTAAGAATCTAAAATAATAAAATAGATTTCAGATTTTCATGAATCAATCAATCATTGCATATAGTTAGCTTAAAAATGTCAAATGTATTTTGATCCAAAATAATAGACTATGTATGATCTGATAAAAACATTTTGATATTTATTTTAATTTTAACCTTCAAAAAATATAACAAAAATAATGCTTAAATATTTCTTGCAAAAAGGGAAGAAAACGAAAAACACAATTTTTTTTTAAAAAAAACACACCCCGTAATTTTTCAATCTTTGTACAGATTAAAAATTACGGTTTTTGAAAAGAAAATTGTGTTTTTCGTTTTCTCCACTTTTTGCAAGAAATATTTAAGCATTATTTGTGCTACATTTTTTGTTTAAAAATTACCATTGTTTGTAATCGACATATGAAGTTTCAAGGTATTAACTTGAAAATGAAGCCCCCAAAAGTTCAACTTTAACAAATAACGCAATGCGAAATTGAATATCCTTTTCAGTTTCAAACCTAGAGACCAACGTTTTATAAAGCGTCTTTGACATCCATGCTGTAGATTCTTGCGGGGAAAAGCATCCAATTGACCTTTAAAATAAAGTAAGATATGTTCAATTACGCATTGTGTTATTTGTTAAAGTTAAAAAAAATTTTCAGGCTTCATTTTTAAGTTAATGCTTTCAAACTTCATATATCGATTGCAAGCAACGGTAATTTTCAAACAAAAGACTTTAAAAAAAGAAATGCTTACACATTTCTTGCAAAATGGAGAAAAAAAACGCATTTTTTTTAAAAAACTGTAATTTTTAAGATATTTTATCAATCTTTATACAGATTACGTATAATATCGTTCTATACACGGAGAAAAAGTTTTGTGAGATTATTTTTATAAAGAAGTTATTAAGTATTTAAATAAAATTGTGTGTATTTTTTGAAAAATCTTATTAAAAAAAAGTTTTTGACATTAAATTTTTTAAATGACTGATTCTAAAAAAGAGAAAGGCATGACTTTTTTTTTAGTGTAAAATATATTTTCATTAGCGCAAAAGAAAATGCAAGTGGAACGATTTAGAAAATGTATCAATTTCGACTCATTTTAAAAAATCGTACAAAATACAATTATTTTGTAAAATAAATTATACCATATCGTGAAAAATGATCTTTCCGAATCTGTAATTATTTTTTGTCTGAGACTCATGAAAAAGATTAGATTGCGTTTTAAAAACGCGTGAAGAAAAAAAAAAGAAGTTTCGAATTTCCCCTGGCGGTGAAAAATGGTACTAATTATGCATTTTTAAGGTTTTTAATTAAGAATTTTTTTTACTAATTGGAATACCGGGATATAAATGGTCAAAACTGATTCCTCGGATCATTCCCGAAATTTTGATACCTTCGGCGAGTTTCTGCGTAGTGTGGTTTGTGAGAAGATAGGGCATCATATATTCAAAGATAGATAGATACGTTTGTTTACCTACGAATTTAAAGTGTAGATAATAATAAAATGGATCAAATAATGTTTAAAATATTACAGTTGCCATTTTCTTGAAACTTACGGAGTTCCTTTTGAATTGATCTTTTGTTACTCATCGTTGAAATTTGATTGTGCTGTCATTCTCAAACAATTAAGTATACATTACCTTTTATCTTAAAAGTCCTGAATGATTTTTTTAAGACCGTACGTCTAATAGTTTAAAAGTGGAAATAATTACTTATATCGACACTTAAGCCCCCGAAAGGCCACCTAGGGAGCGATTTTCACAAAACCCATCTTATAGCGGATCTCTACTCCATGAATGGAATCTGCTTACTCAATTTCAAGATTTTACGTTTAATAGTTTAAAAATAGAAATACAGTCGAACCTCCGTATAACGAACCTCTATATTGCGAATTTTTTCTACATAGCGAACTTTCCTGGAAACAAAGAACATTTCTCGATTTTCTTCACGTAAAAATAACCTCCCAATAGCGAAGTACATTTTTCTGTATCAGGGGGTGTCAACCCAAATGACCTTGCGGGCCACTTCGGAAAAACATTATAATCTCGCGGGCCGCACATAAAAATATGTACCTTTATATCAGATTTGGAAACAAAAAAAAAACATTTATTGGAGTGAACATTTAAAACAGAATGAATTATTATTATTATTTTCATTATTTTTCATGTATACCCCCAGACATAGATAATATAATAATGTTTAGATAATATAATAATGCAATGATCAAATAATGTTTAAAATATTACAGTTGTCATTTTCCTGAAAATTACGGTGTTTCTTTTTAATTGATCTTTTGTTACTCATTGTTGAAATTTGATAGTGCTGTCATTCTCAAACGTTTAAGTATACATTGTCCTTTATCTTTAACGTCCTGAATATATTTTTTTAAACTTTAAAAAACATCTCTGACTGCCTCTTGCTTTTTGGGCACTCCAAACAGAAAAGAAGGAGAAACAAAAGTCGCACACACACACACACACACAGAGAATCATGTACCATCCATAACAAAGGATATGCATAATGCAATTCGGAATTTATTAAAAAGTAATTTAATATAGTAAAATCAAATGTAATTGTTTGATAAAATATAAATCTGTTTTAATCTAAAGGACATTCTATTATCAAAAAGGATTTATTGTAAACAAAAACAGTTAATACGCAAATACATTGTAGATTTATAAATATATATAAATTTCCCCTTAAATAAATTTCAAAATGAAAAAACTTTAAAAACCTGATATTTAAAATTTTTTTAAAAAGAGTCGGTGGGCCCCAACTTACTTACTGACAGGTAACATGTGGCCCGCGTGATCTACACTCGCAATAGGCATCAATCCTGTCTCTACCTAATTCCTACACTTGCTCTAGTAAGCATTTCTTCTTATTCAAGGCATAACGCGATATTCTTCAAAAATTCCGACCTTACAAAGCCCTTTCTGAACAAGAGATCCACTACACAACTTTACTTTTAAGCAGTGCTTCAGATATCCTTTCATTATCCTGTGTTGTATAAATGTGCCAAAATACTAATAATTTGCATATCCAAAACTCTTCCTCCTTTCATGTGATTTTGATATTCATTAGATCATTCTTTCCTGGTGTTACAATTTTATTGGCCAGCAGTGAAGAGTTTCATGTAATATTAAATAGGACAAATTATCGTTATGCTAGAGATTGACCACAATCCATAATAAAATAATATTTTTCAACCACAAATTATAAAAAGTTGTAAAATAGATAGTGAAATCTGTAACCTCATATGGAAAATACTTTTGTGGATTAAAAATTGAATTATAATTAGGCACAAAATATATCAAGAAGCATATACTCACAGTTTCAGGAAAGAGTTCCCAATGAACACACATAGCAAAGCACAAACCAATAATTGTAACACTGCGTACAATGGGAAAATCATCCAACAATAGATCCTGGAAAATAAAAGCATGCAATCGTTCATTGAATTCTTCCCCTTTTTTAAGAATTTAAATTTATGAAGGTTTTTACAAATATATAATTAAATGTGACTGGAGAAAGGAAATTTAATTCACATTACATAAATATACTACAAAAATAAATAAATTTACTAAATAAAACACTATTACAAATATAATCTATTTTCTAAACAGGAAAGGGAAATTAAGGAGAAATTGAATGACAAGAAGGTCGGGGGGAAAAAAAGAAGAAAAATCACTGGAGCATCTCAAGGACCTGTCACCCATGTTTACCAAAGATTAAAAAACCACATTAGAAAGGGTTCCTTAGGTTTGTGATGCTATTTACTTTTTAGTAGGTCCCTAAGGGCCCAGACCAAATTAGATAAATTAAAAAACAATTGCACATATAAGACTTACCTTGATCATGATCATTTGTTCATTGAGTTCTGCATCAGCATCTACAATGTTCATATCTGGATCTTCCAGAGGAAAAACATCTAAAAGTAACTGTGCTGCGTTGGCACGAATAAGACCATCGGAATTCTAAAAGAAAATATTTTTTAACATACAAGATTTCAAAGAGGATTATTATCTCTCTAAGATTTGTTCAAATTAATAAGATATTCCGAAGGGGCTTTAACAGAAAATTGTTTTTTATTAACTTGGGTTTAAAATAAACATAACATTTGTTTGTCTTTTTATACAAAAATAATAAAGTAATCCACTCAATCTTTTTAATGGTCACAAAAATTCTTAAATTAAAATAAGGTGAGTGATAAAACTTCAAATTTAATTTACTCACATTTGAAAAAATTAAAGCTTAAATACTCAGTAAAGCAAAATTGAATTAAAATATTTTTAAATTTCCCAACAACAATAAAAACTATTACAAAAGTGAAGTAAATTAGAATTAAATTTAGAAGTATGTAAAATAATTCAATTTATAGTTCAGAAGATAACCATAAAAAGCAAACAGTTGCTAATAGAATTAATAGCATTAAATACATACTTTCAAGAAACACCATAAAATTGGTCGATAAAAGGAATATAACATTTCGGACACATGATCCTCGCTCTTTTGAATATGGAACTGAGCTAAAAGCTAAAAGACAATTTTATATGAGATTATTAACAGACAAAACAATATAAAAATTAAAAGCTAGGTAAAAAAAATTGTTCAACAAAATGTGTTTTTTGTCAAGCATTTAATTACGCACATTTTTCCAAAATATTTCGACACATGGAATTTTTTAAAAAACTTTTAGTATTAAAACACCAAATGAAACAATAGTTTAATATCCTATTTAAAAACTTGAGCATTCAAAAAAGTAAAAACTAATTACTTTTCTCACAACAAGTACTAGAGACCTTTGGCGTCCATTCACAGTGAGCAAAATGAGATCTTGTAAACAAGTAATTTCAAGTTCCTAGGAAAAAGGATGAAAATCAAATAATCTACAAATATATTATAAATTACCACTAACTTGTCCTCTTTTTTTGCATTAACATTTAAAAAAGAAAATAGCAAGTTTAAAAACGTACATTTTCCAGAGTTTCATTCTTTGTCTCCACAGCATTAGACCAGGCATCAAAATACACTTTACCATGCTACTCCTTGCATTCTAAAAGAAAAAAATATTTAAAAATTATTAATATACTTTTTAAAAAATTTAATTTAAACAAAAGTAAATTAAGGTACATCATGTTTACTGCATGAAGATTAGTATTAATGCACATTTACTTACAACACATCATATAAAATTTTGAATAATTAAAAACTATCTGGGAGAATAAAATCAATACAATAAAATGAAAATATTTTATAGATCAAAAAAGATATTTTTTCGTTAAAAAAACTCAAAAGAGAATTTGAAGAGTTAATGTGTTTGTACATAAAAGTTAATACAACTGTTTAGGGTTCTCCCCCCCACCTTAAAACACAAATACATAATTCTTGGACAGAACAAACTATTCAGAAAAAAAGTATAGCTATAGATAAGAAAAGTATAACTATTTGAAAAATTTCCCCTTAACCTTATAATTATGTGCAAGGTATTTGAATGAAGGGAGAAGTATGAGTTTTTTCATTTATTTTTAAACAAAAATCAATATAAAAATTCTCAAATAAAATTGAGATGCAAATTTCAAAAATAAACATAACATTTATTATATATATATATATATATATATATATAAAATTAAGAAGAAAAATTATTATTTTCCCATTACAAAGAAAAAGAAGTTGCATTAAAAAAATTCTTAGAATTGGAAATCCAGAAAAGGTAAACTTACACTGTGGTTGATGGCAAATATCTTTTGATAGCATTATGAATTTCAGAAACACGATCAATGTCTAAAGTCAGGAACGATGAAATGATTTTATGTCCCTAAAGAATTAAGATAAAAAATATAATCTGCCTGTTTCAAGAAATATGTCTGATTAATCAAACAGATATCTATCTGTTTGATTCTAAAAGTAAATTTATGACTTAAAATTACACATAAAAATCCTAATTACATTTTGAAACTTAACCCCAAACTCCCCAAGGCATATATATATATATATATATATTTATATGATGCCATTTTTTGTATGATCCTTGTATTGCAGCACTACTACCAGTAAAACTAGTCCTAAGGCTTAGGAATGCAATAGAATGATTTTGACAGTGTTTGTGAAGGATTTGTTTATAAATGCTTTTCATCCACCCCCCAATACACTATGCATAGGCCCCTATGTGAAAAATGGTGGCACCGAGAAGCAGTTTGCTAGCTTAACTTTTCCTAGGCAGTTAAAAAGTTCATCATCTAAAATAAACAATGTCATAAAGAGCCTTAAGTTCAGATAGTAACTCTTTATATAAATATAACTATATAATTAAAATGCTCAGTATTAGTATATTCACATAGAAGCAAATATTTTAATCCTTAAATATATTCTACCTTTTAAGACAAAAAGAACAATATAGTGCCTAGCAAATATTCTCTCAAAAGAAAAGAAAATAGTAAAAAATGTTTTGGATTCCTCTGAAACATTTCTTCATAATATTTTTTTTTTTAAAAAATTCAGTTTTTTAATAACTATACATATTTTTTAAAAAAATGGAACTATTGGAAGTCCATTCAGATGAAGAATTAAAACTTCTTGAAGTTTTCTTTTGTCTAAATAAATAAACAGCATTTATCACATAAAAGTAGTATTGAGAAGACTATAAATTAATCTAGTACTATTTTTAAAAATTCCTTGTTTAAAACACAAATACATTTTGCAAATTGACATACATTGATATTTTTTTTTTTCAAAATTTTCAATGCAGTCGAGTTTCCAGCAGAAACACCATTTGATCTCATCCCCAATAGTTCAAATTTAAATTCTGGAATTAATTCAATGTGTTTCCAAAGTATAGATTCTGATCAGTACCAATTTTGATCATGGCATTTTCAGTACAATAAAAAATGCACTATATAATTAAAAAAAACCCAACAATTTATTAAAAATTACAATGCAATAGGAATAATACCTCTGGCTGGGATAAATATAAAGGTGATGCTGCACATTGCTTGTAAAGAGACCAAACTTCATTCGAATCAACCTCTTTCATATTGATGATTTTAGGAATCACAGAGCGCAAAGCATATATTCGCTTTACATCATTTTCCTAAAAATTAGGAAGTATTAAAATATTTTAACAAAAATGAAAATAATATGTATGAATCATTTTAATTATAAAACTAATCCCAAACAAAAAAAATTATTGTAATTTATTTCGCATTTTCTTATCAATAATGATTCATTTATTGTTTCGGCATTTATTCTCAATAGTATTTTTTAATTTAAAAAGAAATACAATTAAATGAATGCAAAATTTTAATAGGGCCCAAAAAATAATGATTTAGAACAGTGATACTTAACATGTGGCCCACCCTGCCTTTTTAAGAGGCCCGGTCATGACCCACTGCTCTGAGAAATTCTTTTATTTAAGACAATTTATTCAATATTTGATGGAAGTTATTTGACAAGGAATGAAATTTATCAATTTTGCTTTTTTGCTGTCGATATCCTATGGATGCGAATTGATACTACTTTTCTATTTTGAACGGTTAGTGATAACAGACAACAGTGGATTAGCATAAATTTTATGGGTGAAACTAATTTTGAACAATCTTTCATACCTTGCAAGCGAAAAATATTCGAATTATTTGGAGGTTGACTGTTTTGTTATGAAAAACAAACATGGAGATCAGTACTTGTTTGATTTGTCACAAAAGTGCTGCATTAAAAAAATTTCAATAAACAGGAATTATTTAATATCATTTTTCCCTTTTCAAGAGGTAATAATTATATAGGCTTGATTAAATATTCTTTGTAACAGCAGCAAAGTGTTTCGTCAGTGGTAATTACACAGTATTAACAAAGACATCCTAAAAAATTTGTTATATTATTGGTAATCATATGAAACAGTTTACTGATGCAAAAATTGTGAAGGAGTGTTTCATAAATTCTTTTAATTTAGTGTTAGTGACAAAAATAAAAAAATATGCAAAATTAATAAATGCAAAATAGGAATCATAATATTTTGATCAATTTTCCGTATTTTAAATTTCCAATGTTACCTTGGTCTTAACTATTTCCCCCCTTCTGTTTAATCTTATGTTGCAGCTCGTGTGAAATAGCTAACATACGTATGCACCCCACGTGAAATGGCTTACATATGTACGTGGCACAGCAGAAAAAAAGGTTGAGTATCCCTGATCTAGAAAAGGTGACTTAAAAGTAACAAACGAATAAATTTATTAGTAGAAAATATTAGTTTTTAAACCATTTTATCAACTTTCTCAATATGGTAACAAAATAAGAATTCATGTAAAGAATAGATAGATAAAAATTCTGTTATTTAAAATGAAATTTAAAAAAAATCAAAGTGATCTTTTTACCTCTACAGAAACAAGTTTAGTAAATACACATCAGTAATGATGTCAAAGGCAAGTCATTAAAGTCGTGTTAATAGCATTTATTAACAACATAAAATAATCTAATAAAACAAAACTTCTTAAAATTTTTTTGATATTTATTCAAATTATAATTCTGTTTAAAAATTACATAGGGAGGTCTTTTTTTTTTTCTTTTTTAAAAAAAAAAATAACTTTCATTCATGAGAAAGCAATTCTTATGATAAAACAACCAGATCAAATAAATAAAAACCAAGAACCAAATTATCTCTAAGCAATAAATATATATATATATATATCTTTAGGAAATTTTTTACGTATGAGATTGTAGTAATTATGAAATTAAAATTTTCGTAATAATTTTTATACTTCAATTTTTTAAAGGGGCTTTTCAAAAAAAAAATTGTGGTTTTAACACCATAATTCATTTTTCAAAAACTCTCTAGATTTCCCTTCTAATACATTTAAAATTAATACATTTCATAAGAAATGAAGTAAATTTCTAAAAAGTTAGAATGAAGTTTGTCAGGTATTGGGTGTAAGGGAGTTTTGTCATTTTTTTCTAAAGAAAAAACAAATTTTAGCTTCACTTTTTACTTAAAATTTGATCTAAAATACATTTTCTTATGTTAGTTACAACTGCCTACCAGCCTTCTGTTTTGGAGACAAAGTATTCTTTCCACTTCCATTTGGACATCTTCAATATTTATATATTTATTTCCATAAAAAAGTTTGGCAGCAATCTAAACAGATGATAGCCAGGTGATACAATATCAGGAGTATATGCTGGCTGAGGCAAAGTTTCCCAACCCAACTCTGCCATTTTTTTATGCAGTGTTTCTTCCATGTGTAGTCCAGCGTTGTCGAGATGAAGAATTACACCCTTTCTGTTGACCAAAGGTGGATGTTTATGTTGAATTTCTTTATACAAAGCATCAAGTTATGAACTTTAACAGTGGTTTAATTTTCTTTAAGCAATGCATGGTGCACTATACCCTTGCTACCTCACCAGCAATGCAACCTTACCTTCTTCTGCTTCCTGCCAGCTTTGGATGTGGATGATGGTTTTGTTAACAGACGCTTTCTTTTCTAACTACATGTTTGTACACTATCCACTTTTTATCTCCAGTCACCAAGTGGTCCAAAAATAGTTCCTTTTTGTGACGAGCAAGATTTGAAGAACACATTGAAATTCTGTCCATTAAACTTCTTTCCCTTAATTTGAGTGGTTCCCATACAGAGAGTTTGAACACAAAACCAAGCCTTTTAATGCAATCCAAAGCAGTAGACTGATGAATTCCAAACTTGAAGCCTACTTCTGTAGAATTTAATGTGGCATTTGTCTTGATCATACAGAGTAGAACTTCATCACTGACATCTGGTGACCTTTTCTGTTATTTGGGCTTATCTTTCAAAGAAAAATTTTAAAAAATCACCCAAGCAAAATTTCACAAGCCATCTTTAGGAAGTTCGAGCTGTTACTGCTTCCTCTTCAAACACGTCACACAAGTTTCTTTTTGCCTCCAACAAATTATTCCCATTTGGAACTCAAACACCATACAATGTCTTTTGTGCACTTTTCTTCACTCATGTTGACAGTTTCACAAGTTTAAAAAAACAATAATACAAAAAAATGTGTATAAGTTATCAATAGTTTACTAATCTATATAACTGCTTAAACCAATTTCAGTTATAACCTAATTCTTATTAAAGATCGACAATGCATAAAAGTGTACATGTTTTTAAACAGAACTTTCTGTTATATCCAATATAAAGTAACTAAATTAACTAAGTGGCACAACAGCCCATGAGGGCCAAGGCCTACTGTGCCTAACTCAATATATGCGATCTTGGGCCCTGAGATGCATGAGCAGATGTTCCAGTCAGGTGGTCAGTCTGACGCAAAACCCCCAATGTTAAGTTCCCAAGCAAGCTTGGTACTCATTTTATCAACCCATTGAAGGGATGAAAGGCCGAGTCAACCTTGCCCAGCCCAGGGTTTGAACCCTGGACCTGTGATGTGGAAGCAGGATGCTCTAATCACTGGGCTTCACAAAGTAACATCATTCTACTATAAAAAAAATTGAATTTTATACATACACAAAATATTTTAAAACTTTAGTTTGCAAGTAATTTTACTCTGAATATTTTAATTTCAATTTTAATAGAATCATCATTCAAGTCATAGTTTCTGTTGTATGTCATGGCATAACTTACATGACATCCCAATGTTGTCAGTAATCCAGGAATATAGTATTACTTGAATGGCAAGCGATGTGGGCGTTTCAAAATGTGCCACCATTAACGAAATGTAAACAAACCCGAAAAACGAGTGGAGTTGAGAAACGGCTTTTGCTGATGGCAGCTATGCATTCAAGATACGGTCGCCGCTTGTGACGTCACGGTTCTATCTGGCCACTCGGGAGTTTCTTAACAGTTTGTAATGCTTGTTGTGGAAGTAATACAATATGCTAATTGTATTAATGTATAAATACTGATCGCTACTATTGTGTAGTCAGTAGCAGTTGGGTGTTTCTCAGCAAGCAGCCGACTCCATGCTGTACTCAAATGTTTTTGAGCAAAGTGCTCAGTTAGAGTGTATTCAACTGTTTTTCATTTTTAAAATGTCACTGTAAATTTCATCTTTTTGCATCGTCTTCCATAAACATGTTGTCTAAAAAAATTCTTGTCTTTCATGAAAAAGTCCTCCACATCCGTTATTTAATTTTAGGATCCACTGCTCATAGCTCTACTAGTTAAGTTAGTTTTCACACTTTAATGTTAGAAGTGTACAACTTAAGATAGGAAAACAATTTCATTATATACGTATATGCTTTTATGACTTAATATGATGCAAGATTGTAATGAAAAACGTTAATTTTGGAAAGATTCAGAACATATTCTTACCTTCTTATGCACTAATGATCGTTTAATTAAATAGATGACAATATTAAAAATAATGAGCTCATTATCATGTCACAGTAGGCCTTGGCCCTCATGGGCTGTTGTGCCACTTAGTTAATTTAGTTACTTTATATTGGATATAACAGAAAGTTCTGTTTAAAAACATGTACACTTTTATGCATTGTCGATCTTTAATAAGAATTAGGTTATGACTGAAATTTTGTGATTTAGCTCCAGTGATACAATGATGGAAGGACCAACACTGCCAAAAAAAGAACTTCGCCGGAAAGTCTGCACGTTAATACTGTGAAATAGTGAAGTATCAACATGGGAAAAATTAATGAATAAATAAAATTTTACTAGTGAAATAAAGTGACAACATCATCTGGATGACCGTTCACCAAGTGTTTCTGACGCTGCAAAGTGGAGGTCAGTTAAATTGTATATTTCCAATTTTAGTAACATTGAAAAACCGAGTTTTGCTGAACAGAACTTTACGAAAAAGAATAATATATGATCTATTTAATTTTTATAATATAGTTGTGTTATAAATGATATATTTTCTTTATATTTTAATTGAGAAAACGAAGTATATAGGTTTAGTCATACAAAATTTTGAGAAATTTTAATATACTTCTCATAATTTTATCTTAAGATGTCGAATGAGTTAACAGTTATGATAGAAATTGGTGTTTTAAAGATGATAGATATAAATTAAATTATTAGAGAAATGACTCTAAGGTACTAATACTAATGATATTGATTTTGAGAAGAAACAAAAGTAAAGTCACGTTGCATTCTTTTTCTCCACTGAATTTAATTATTTTATTCAGCAGTAATCTTATTGCATGTCATTTAATTTTTTTTTATTTTGAAATTGTGTTTTGATATACTGGCTGTTTGTTTCGATCATCAATTTCCGATTCACAGGCCGTTGCACCAATGTTACTATCATCGGTGGTTCAGTTAATCAGTGGTTGAATGCTTTTATATCAATCAACTTTCAAATCATCATTAGACTCAATTAAATTCAATAAATCATCGAAGACAAGTGTAAGATTAAATAATAAGTTTAATGGAATATGGAGTGCGTCTGCACTCGGTCACGTTCACAAGATCTCTGATGTAAACAACACATGTTATTACAAGCAGCGCCCTGAGGGGGTTCTACCATTACTGTTTACATTAAGATAATTCAAATTCTAAGGTAATTCAAGTAAAATTCATGCAATGTGAAATAATACAAATAAAATTCATGCAATGTGAAATAATACAAATAAAATTCATGCAATGTGAAATAATACAAATAAAATTCATGCAATGTGAAATAATACAAATAAAATTCATGCAATGTGAAATAATACAAATAAAATTCATGCAATGTGAAATAATACAAATAAAATTCATGCAATGTGAAATAATACAAATAAAATTCATGCAATGTGAAATAATACAAATAAAATTCATGCAATGTGAAATAATACAAATAAAATTCATGCAATGTGAAATAATACAAATAAAATTCATGCAATGTGAAATAATACAAATAAAATTCATGCAATGTGAAATAAAATAAAATTCATGCAATGTGAAATAATAAAATAAAATCATGCAATGTGAAATAATACAAATAAAATTCATGCAATGTGAAATAATACAAATAAAATTCATGCAATGTGAAATAATACAAATAAAATTCATGCAATGTGAAATAATACAAATAAAATTCATGCAATGTGAAATAATACAAATAAAATTCATGCAATGTGAAATAATACAAATAAAATTCATGCAATGTGAAATAATACAAATAAAATTCATGCAATGTGAAATAATACAAATAAAATTCATGCAATGTGAAATAATACAAATAAAATTCATGCAATGTGAAATAATACAAATAAAATTCATGCAATGTGAAATAATACAAATAAAATTCATGCAATGTGAAATAATACAAATAAAATTCATGCAATGTGAAATAATACAAATAAAATTCATGCAATGTGAAATAATACAAATAAAATTCATGCAATGTGAAATAATACAAATAAAATTCATGCAATGTGAAATAATACAAATAAAATTCATGCAATGTGAAATAATACAAATAAAATTCATGCAATGTGAAATAATACAAATAAAATTCATGCAATGTGAAATAATACAAATAAAATTCATGTGAAATAATACAATGTGAAATAATACAAATAAAATTCAAATGAAATAATACAAATAAAATTCATGCAATGTGAAATAATACAAATAAAATTCATGCAATGTGAAATAATACAAATAAAATTCATGCAATGTGAAATAATACAAATAAAATTCATGCAATGTGAAATAATACAAATAAAATTCATGCAATGTGAAATAATACAAATAAAATTCATGCAATGTGAAATAATACAAATAAAATTCATGCAATGTGAAATAATACAAATAAAATTCATGCAATGTGAAATAATACAAATGCAATGTGAAATAATACAAATAAAATTCATGCAATGTGAAATAATACAAATAAAATTCATGCAATGTGAAATAATACAAATAAAATTCATGCAATGTGAAATAATACAAATAAAATTCATGCAATGTGAAATAATACAAATAAAATTCATGCAATGTGAAATAATACAAATAAAATTCATGCAATGTGAAATAATACAAATAAAATTCATGCAATGTGAAATAATACAAATAAAATTCATGCAATGTGAAATAATACAAATAAAATTCATGCAATGTGAAATAATACAAATAAAATTCATGCAAAAATAAAAAATTTCATGCAATGTGAAATAATACAAATGTGAAATAATACAAATAAAATTCATGCAATGTGAAATAATACAAATAAAATTCATGCAATGTGAAATAATGCAAATAAAATTCATGCAATGTGAAATAATGCAAATAAAATTCATGCAATGTGAAATAATACAAATAAAATTCATGCAATGTGAAATACAAATAAAATTCATGCAATGTGAAATAATAAAATAAAATTCAAATGTGAAATAATACAAATAAAATTCATGCAATGTGAAATAATACAAAAAAATAAAATAAAATCATGCAATGTGAAATAATACAAATAAAATTCATGCAATGTGAAATAATACAAATAAAATTCATGCAAAAATAATACAAATAAAATTCATGCAATGTGAAATAATACAAATAAAATTCATGCAACGTGAAATAAACAAATAAAATTCATGCAACGTTAATACAAATAAAATTCAAATCAAATAAAATTCATGCAACGTAAATACAAATAAAATTCATGCAACGTGAAATACAAATAAAATTCATGCAACGCAAATAAAATTCATGCAACGTGAAATACAAATAAAATTCATGCAATGTTACAAATAAAATTCATGCAATGTGAAATACAAATAAAATTCATGCAATGTGAAATACAAATAAAATTCATGCAATGTGAAATAATAAAAATAAAATTCATGCAATAAATATAAAATAAAATTCATGCAATGTGAAATAATAAAAATAAAATCCTATGAATTCAATTCTCAAATCACATGCATCAATAATTCTGAAATAAAATTAGCAATTCTTAAATCACATGCATATCAATAATTCTGAAATAAAGTTAGCAATTCTTAAATCACATGAGTTATCAATAATACTGAAAATCAAATTAGCAATTATGTAAATAGAATAATATAAAGTTAAAGTTCAAGAAATTGTAAAATGTGTTCAATTGTTCTTCCTTACAGTTGCAGGGTCAACTGGAATAGGTAAAGGCACTTTTGTGATGGCTCGTTTTAAAATACCTGTTGAGGTTTTCACATTAACTACTCTTACAAGACCATCACTACCGGGAAATACTTCAAGAATACGCCCCATAGGCCAGTCCAGGGGCTTGGTGTTGGGATCCCTTTAAAAGAACGAGCTGATTCTCCATCAGGTTAGGGTTCTGTTCACTCCATTTAGCACGGGTCTGCAGATGGGTCAGATATTCGGTGCTCCAACGGTTCCAAAATTTGTCTCTCAGAGATTGAACGAGTTTCCACCTGGAATGATAGGACAAAGAATCCGAAGCAGTATAAGGTTCAGGAAAGGATGAAATTGCACAGTTCGTCAAGAAATGCCCCGGGGTCAAAGGGTTAAGATCATTGGGGTCCGAAGAAAGTGGAGACAAGGGACGTGAATTCAGAACTGCTTCGATTTGTGCCATCAACGCAGTTAACTCTTCGAAGTTCATGATAGCTGATTTCGCTACCCTCAATAAAATGCGTTTCATGGACTTAATGTTTGCTTCCCACAATCCACCGAAATGGGGAGAAGCGGGTGGAATGAAGTTCCATTCAATTCCCTCTTCCGCGCTGAATAGCTGAATTCTGTTGGACTTGTGTGTGCAAATTTCGTTCCATTCATTAAGAATGTTTCTTGCTCCCTTGAAGTTCGTTGCCTTTGGCAACATCATTTGATGTTTTTGGAATTCAGATAGGGTCGAATGTTTCAATCTACCTCCTGGGTCAAATAATCGACCTGCGGCTTGTAACAAATATCTTTTTGTATTAATTCTTTTAGAAAGAAATGTTCCTAAATCGCTGGAATCAAAATAGAATGTGTCAGGTTTTTCATTCCAACCAACTCCTAAGACCTTTGAAGCTATCAACGTGTTTAATGACTCTTTATGTTCATTTACTTCAAAATTTAAATTTTTTAACCTTTGATTTAGCTCGGAAGAGTTGGTTCTCCATTTCCGAAGATCCATACTTGCATCTTCCAAAATTTGTTTACTTTCTATGCAGGTCGTCAAGGCTGCTTGGACACTGTCATTTCCACACAGAAAATCATCAACATACAATGACTGGTTAAGATGGTTAAGAGTATCAGGAAAAATATCCGCATATTTTTTAAGATGATGTTTTATCGTAGCTGCAAGAAGAAATAGACTTGATTTTACTCCAAATAAAACCCTAGTCATACGGAAAATATCAAGCCGTTTGTTTTCTAAATCAATTCCTGGATTTTCATGCCAGAAAAATCTTGTAAAATCCCTTTCACTTTTGTCTATCTCAATCATCAAAAATGACATTTTTATGTCAGCTACAAATGCAATTGGATTCACTCTAAATTTGATTAATAGAAAAAATAGGTTAGGTATAAAATTTAGCCCTGTGTGTAAACAATCGTTCAAAGATAGCTGTGATTTCGCATGTGATGACGCATCAAATACGATTCGCAATTTGCTTGTAGTTTTATCAGTACGTATTACTGCTCTATGTGGTAGATAAAAAATATTATGCTTTAGATTTTCTTCTTCAAATGGAACACGTTCTATGATTTTCTCAGAAAGATAATTATTTACAACTAATTTGTAATCCTCAAATAAGGAACTGTCATTTTTAAAACGTGATCTTAACTTTAGAAATCTTTTCCTAGCAACTTCTTCATTATTTTCTAATAATGTTTTCATGTTAGGTTTCCAAGGGAATTTAACTTTATACCGCTTATTTTGGTATGAAAAATTCCCGCTTCAAATTCAGACATTAAATCATTATCAATATTTTCCTCATCGGACACCTCTGCTTCTATTCCTAAGTTCTCTAAATTCCAAAATTCACTAAGCTGTTTAGAAATATTGGATTCATTAACAATAACACTCATTGTTAAAAGGTCCTCAGAGAATCTGTACTCTGCCCTTGTAAAGACCACCCAAATAATGTTTCTACTGTCACAAGATTTTTGTTTAAACGCGTAATTCTACCTGTAACTACTTGATAATAATAGTCCGCACCAATAAGAATTGATATTTCTTTATCGTTAAATTCATAAGAATCGGCTAATTGTACATTTTTTAAATATCTAAATTTTTTATCAATATTTCTATCAGGAGTCGGTAAATTCGTGATAGAAATATGTTCTGTCTCTACCGCCTCTATTTCAATGCACAAATTTGGATCATCCCTGTTTTTCAATTTTATTTTAACTATATTTAAAGTTTTTGTTTCAGTTTCTCTCTTTAGCACCAAATGTGCAAATGGAAAGGTTTTCTTTTCTAAGAATTGGAAAGTTAAATTTCTCAGAAGTACTCTTTAAAACAAAACTTCTCTGTGAACCATTATCTAAAAATAATCTAACAACTTCTTGTTTATTTTTGACATCTATTAATGCGGCGCATGTTTGTAACAATACACTATTTACTTGTTTTAATTACTGTTGAAATTACATTATCAGAGTCCCTTTTTGGAGACAAGTCGTCATCATGTCGATTCCGAAAACATATTGAGAAATGGTGAGACCCATTACAAATAGGACACGACTCCCTCTTTACACATTCCATTGCTCTATGATCGGGCGACAAACATAAAAAACAACAGCCCTTCTTCCTTAAAATTTCTCGCTTTTCGTGAGCACCAAAGGAACGGCAAGTGTCGAGTTCATGACCTTTGTTGCAGTATAAGCATTTTCGGCTTCTAAGTTCTACTTTCACCAAAGGGGTGGGAAATGAATGGGGTCGGAAATGTACTCTATTCGGGGGTGGCTTCATGCGTTGTCCGAGGAAATAGGAGCCTTTATTTTTTGTTCTGTCTTGCGGTGGAGGGGAATAATGACATAGTTTATGACTGTTTATTTGAGAAGCTCGTTCCCTACTACGTATTTACCAGTGTAGGAACCGCAAAAGAGCACTCAGGTCAAACCCTTCGTCCTTTTGAGAACGATTGAATTCCAAAACGAGTTCCGAGGGTATCTGTTTCAACAGGATGGGTGTTAATAAGTTTGAGTAGGATTCTCCTTTAACTCCTAAACTTTCAAGACTCCTTATTTGCGTTTCTGCTCTATCGTACAATTTTCTTAAGCCCACAATATCAGTAGGGTTTCTAACAGGTGTTAAATTTAATAAATTGCTCAAATGAGCGTTAATTAACATGTTTTTATTTCCAAATCTATCTTTTAATAAATCAAGAGCTCTATCATAATTATCATCAGAAATTGGAAATCCATTAATGCAAGCAAGCGCACATTACCACACAAATATGATTTTAAATAATTAAATTTATCAACTTTGCTTAGTCTATTGTTAATATGAATAGAGCTTTCAAATAAATTATAAAAATCTAACCATTCAGAATAATTTCCAGAATACTTATTTATATGCAATTTAGGTAAATTTATGTTCATACATTCAAAACTATTGGAATCAATAACTTGGATATTTCAAGAAACTGTATCAACCTGGATAGAGTCAGAATTTATTCTCCTAATTTTAGAAGAAAGCTTCGTTTTCCAAAATATAATCTCTTTAATTTCTTCCGAAGCTTCCATATCTTCAGTAATAGTGTCAACAGACAAACGATCTTCAATTAGTGTATTTAATAAACTTAAGTTACTTTCTTTGTCATTTAATTGCTCTATAAAAGCTTCAAATTGATCAACAGGTTCATTTTCATTGTTGATCTTTCCTTCAATTTTATTTATCAATTTTGTCAACGAAGAACGTACCGCAGTACGCTTCTTTTTAAAATTTGAGAGATCTTCTGACATTTTAATCTTCTATTCAGGTATGATTCAATTTCAATAAAATTCGGCTTACCTGAATTCACTGTCGACGATGATGTTACAACTTCTTTTTGGTCGATGATATCAAAAATGATTCTTTCATCAATTTTCATTAATTTCAGGCCGTTGCACCAATGCTACAATCATCAATTTCCGATTCCCGGCCGATGCACCAATGTTACTATCATCGGTGGTTCAGTTAATCAGTGGTAGAATGCTTTTATATCAATCAACTTTCAAATCATCATTAGACTCAATTAAATTCAATAAATCATCGAAGACAAGTGTAAGATTAAATAATAAGTTTAATGGAATATGGAGTGCGTCTGCACTCGGTCAAGTACACAAGATCTCTGATGTAAACAACACATGTTATTACAAGCAGCGCCCTTTATACTGAGGGGGGTTCTACCACTGGCCATATATCAGGATTCACTATTTCTCGAAATTTTCCTCTTATCTAAAATTAAAATTAATTTAATAACTTGAAGCTTATTTTTGGATATTATACAGTAGATAAGTGAGAATACAATCATTATAAATTTGTATATGTCTCGAAACATTAAGAGGACAAACTTGTTTAGTTTGATATGTACACCTCTCATTGTTTCTTATCAGCATCCCTGAACATCTGTGAGTTGATGACGCAGATTTCTCAGAGAGATGTGTTCAAAATTAAGTAAGGTGATACAGTTTTATTAGTGAATGTGTGATGCAAGAGAAACTCAAGAATTTTTGTCTATGAAACGTATTTTTAGAAGGTTAAGGAAAGATTCAAAATATTGCATGCGATATTAAGTTACAATGAATATTGTGAGAAAAATTTTCAGATATACTAAAAGTTATTATTGAAGTGAGTCCACATTTCCGACTCAAAATAATAAAAAAGAGCTCTTATATTTTATAACGCATATGAAATAAAACATTGTTTATTGTGCATAGAAGTTGTGTGTTATACACCGTTTTCATATTATTAATAATTTCATTTTATTAGTGTCTATATATTTTTTTTATCTTTTTAAAAATTGTATTTCATATATGCAAAATGTGTGTAACAATATAAGGTATTACTACGATGGCGCCAGAGTAGATTTTTATACAAAATTATTTTAACATTTGTATGATTTCATGTATTTTTATATTTACTATCTTATTGTTTGATATATTATTTTCCAACATAATTTTTGAAAATATCTACCAGCTATAATACGAATGTATTATTATGAAGGAATAGGAAGAAACGCGAGCTCTTATTCTAGATGTCGAATAGATTTGAACAAGCTAATCTTCAATTATATGTATGGAAATTCATGTTTATCAATTGATATGTTGGACGTGTCCTTACTGTGTTTGCTGTTATAGTTTCGTTTATTGTATTGCATTTTGATTTTAGTATTCCTATTGCTTAAATATTTCTACTGTGTTATTGTCTTTCTAAATAATGTTATGTATTGTTTTGTGTTTATTGAAAATAGATTAAGTTTGTAAAGAGAGAAAAAAACCACGCCATGACTCCCTTTTAAAATTGGGGGGCAAATGTAAGGATAATTAAATTAGATTAAAAATTAAATTCCCTATCTAGCACTTGACTCATCTTTCTCAGTCCCCATATTCAAGTATCAAACTAATCACCCATTTATTTCTTCCGAACATATGGCCTAGCCAATAAACATGTCTAATTCCAGATCGTTAGATTTAATAGTCAACATATGTCAGCATTAACTTGCAAGCACCCTTTTCAAAGCAGCGATACTAACCATGTTGTTCAAGTGTTATCCACTTGAAACCACCACCATGGCGTGCTTTTTACTCCCTGCTCTTAGTATCAGAACAGATGTACCCCAATGAAAGAATAAAGGTCGTTTTTTCACTTTTCTAACTTTAATCTGATTCTGTCTTAAAAATCCTGACATATATATATATATTGTACAACATTACGAAGCATTTTAAGATATTTGAAAATGTTTCTAATAAAATAACAATCCCTATCTTTGAATATCTGATTTATTTTGTAATTAACCTTAAAAATTTTTGGAAATTTGTTTTATAAATGTCTAAAGTAACAAAAGAAAATACTATTTCACTATTAAGTTAAAGAAATGAATCATATATTAATATATAATTTTTAGAAAATATTCAATGTAACGTGATTATACAGTATTATGAGTTATTGAATTACATAAAAAGTGCATAAAATTACATATAAAGTGCATCAGGGCTAATAGTCTAACTAAATAATTATAATGAGTTATTTTTACATGTATTAACTGTTTTAAAAATTTCCCCAATGTTGCACTTACAATAGAAAGTGCTGAGAGTTCTTTCAGCATATTAAAATTAATAAAGAGTTACTTTAGGTCATGCATGTACACAGAACGCTTAAATGCCTTTACTATATTAAGCATACAAAAAAAATTGTAATTTTTCTAAAAGAAAAAACATTACACGCTAAATAAACATGTGTTGGTAATTTGAATCGCTAAGTACAATGTTAGAATTGAATGGTTTTCTATTGGAAATTGCACCTTCATACCTCAATTACTAAATATAATGTATGGGTCTGCGACACTTGGATCACAAATTAAGATTATTAATGCGAGTATGAACTATATTAAAAATTTACATTGAAAATTGAATACTTTTTTTTTGTCTTAGTATAAAATGCCTATAACATGTTGAAATACTTATTTAAAATTATTGTACAATATTAAGGGAATGTTTCATCAGAAACAGCACAATAATTTTCAAATATTCAATTTAATTATCCTGTTTTAAATATATTTTTCTTATTATTGAATTACATATAATACATAAAAATAATAGTATGGTTTACCTATAAACAAGAGATGGCTCCAAACTGTCACACAAAAATATCAGCGATTTTGTCCAATTAATCCCTTAACAATAATTTCGAAAAAATTTGTCTGTAATTCTCTTCGATAAATATCACAAAATTGATCCAAGTACTCTTTTTGGGTCAATATTTGTAACTAACTCAATGCAACAAATTTATTCAGGACTTATAAGCAGGATAGTATCAATATACATCAGTCTTTTAGACATATTTATGTAAAAATAAATCTAATCTATAATGATAAATCTTCTACAAATTGTGCAAATACTAATAAATGCATCTGTGTGATATGTTTATACCATACAGTCAAACTCTGAAAAACAGATGTGTTAATAGATACCACACAAATATATACTAATTTTTATTTTAACACACTTTTATAAGTTTCACTTGTATGTAATGGTATCTTTGGACTCGATTTTTACCCACTTTAGAAGGTCAGATTAATTCAAAATGTTGCACACATGTCAGGGACCAATGACAATGCAATAATTTCAAAATTTTGTTCTATTGTCTTGATCAGGATCGTCAAAAACAAGGAATCTAAGCATTTCGAGATTTGGCGCCTAATTCAATATATCGTTTCCAGATTTGGCCATTAATTAATTGCATATGCCATTTCCAAACTTCGCGACTAATTGCATACTTCAGTGTTTCTCAAACTGTGGGGCGTGCCCCTAGGATGCATGATAACACTACAAGGGGGGTGCGAGTTTATCGAAAAGTCGAAAACAAAAGATCATTTTTAAAAAAAATTAAGAATTTTCTGAAAGGAAGCAAAACAAAATACATTTTGACATAATAAAATACAGATTTACACTGATATAATACACTTATAAATGTATCAGTAGTGCACAATGGGTTTCATAATCAATTTAACAGCACTAAGTTAAGAACAAGTTTCATAAGTACCGGTGACCCTATGGGAATGTCATAAAATTATGTGCAAAATTCAATACTTATCTTGATAATTTGTACGGTTTATAACTAAAGTTGTATTTTAGCTTTACGTCAAAATATATTATTACTGAACTCAATATATTGTTATTGTATGGACAGGGTCGCAATGAAAACTATGATTGAAAATTGGGTCGCAAGTAGAGAAAGTTTGAGAAGCACTGCCATACTCCATTTTAAAATATGGCAACTAATTCCAGATATGGCTGGCGACAAAAAAGACCCTACCCCTTAAAAAGGTGCAACCCTAAAAATGAAAACATTAGTTATTAATACAAATAAAACAAACAAAAAGTGTTCTTAATGTGAGAAAAGAAAAAAAACTCGTGCACGTGAATAAAAATAACTTATGTTCTAACTGCTAAATATTTTTTATTTTTATAAAGCAATATGTTTAGAAGTGATAATGCGAATTAACAATATAGTAATGTGTTTAAAAGACGATAATATGATTTTTAACACACTTTTATTTGTTAGACCAGCATTTAGAGACAGAGTCTTTGAAATACAACGATATAGGACTCATCAGAGGCCCCGTAAATGGAAAGAATAAGTACCCTTCAAACCGATTAATTAATATTGATCGAAAAGCAAGACTAATTGCAGCAGCCACATAATTCTGGCTCCAAATATCAAACTCAAGGATAAATTCAACAAATAATAAATGATAGTTTTAAAAACTACAAAAAACAGGCTTTTATTGTAGATCGAACTAAAAAATGAAAAATAAATTACAGTTTAAAAATAAAACTAAAAAACACACTTTTATAGTGAATGGAACTAAAAAGTAAAAAATAATTCTTAATATAATAAAATGATTAACGAGAAAATTAATGTCATTGTGGTAAAAGCGTGGGGTGCTTTGTAATATATTTTTCATTAACTCAGCATTTTGGAATAGAACTAGTAAAAATTGCAACGATTAATATAGAACACCCCACGCTTTTATCCCAATAACATTAATTTTCTTGTTAATCATTTTAATCTCATATTAAGAATTATTTTAGTAAAAGAATTATGGATTCAAAAGTGAGCACACAGGGCTTTTATATTCAATATATGGACACACAAATTTATTTTCTATTATACACACATTCTAATTTAAAAATTTTAAAGCCTTAATTTATTACCATATTTGGAATTCAATTCTTGAAAAATCATATCTTTTACCTAAAATAGTGTAGCAAATAAAAACTTTCAAAATTTGGCATAATTTTTTACATGTAATTTTACAAATGGTAAACGATAATTTTGATTTCTAATGTTTGAAAGTGGTACATGATTTATCATCTAGTATAAACATTAATAGAGCTGTAGTAAAGTAAGATATTTTTCCATTCCTGTAGTGAATGTTTCTTGGAAAATTTTTCTTTTTCTCTGTAACATTGTAAAATTATTAAGTAAAATATGTTTTATAAATATATATACTTGTTTTTTATATGATATGTATGGTTACATATCAGATTCTTGTGTTCTAATTTTAGATAATTAAATGCCGTAGTAATTCTCTCTCTGTACTAAATATAACTTATATTAAAATTCACAAAAATTTGCTTTTAATTTAACTAACATATTTTGCTTTTTTATGTATGTTCTCTATATCATTTTGTTCAAAGTAAACAAAAATTTGCTTTGAAGTACTTACTTTCTTGTAAATGTCTGCATCTATCCAACATCCTTTCTGAAGAGATTTCTTTTGTGAAGACAAAAATAGCTTGAGTTTAGCTGGTGATGATATTGAAAACATTTAAGTGGTCAGAAAACATAATAAACAGTGAGGAGATGGTTTGTAATAACATTTTATCATGTTTTCAAAAAACTTAAAACATTTTTTATCGGGATATTACAAAATGATTTTTTCCTCTACAACAATCCTTTCTCTTACTGATCGAACAACCATTTCAACAAAATAAGACATTTTAGAAAGTAAAATATAAAAGTTTAAAAGTAAAATAATCGTAACAATAGCGGTAAACATACAACAGCATATTAACGTGTCCTAATCATCACGTGATCACATGACTATAGTCCATAGGTAAATAAATTTTAACTTAGATGAAGTTGTGCACATTTAAAGCAAATCACTAGCATTAACATTTAGAAATCTGAAAAAGTAGATCATAGTTCATACTCCAACTCAGTGGCACAACAGCCTATGAGGGCCAGGGCCAACAGTGCACATCCCAGTATATATGGCCATTGGGCGCTGAGGTGCATGAGCAGATGTCCCGATCAGGTGGTCAGTCTGAAGCAAGATGCCCAGTGTTTAAATCCCCAAGCAAGCTTGGTACTCATTTAATGATCGACTGCAGTAGGGATGAAAGGCTGAGTGGACCTTGTCCAGCCTGGGAACAGAACCCAAAACTGTGGTGTGGAAGAATGATACGCTACCACTCAACCTGTAGATAATAATTATATCTTGCTAATTTTTTTATAAAAAAAATATTGGAAAAATTATTGAACAAAACTATTGCAAATAAAAAAACATGCAATAAAAATTTTAAAACAAAATTATTACCTAAAATTTTTGAGAGATATAAATTAGATGAATTTAAAGATTTTAAAAATTCAGTTTTAATAAAAATAAATTTAAAGTGAAAGAACAATTTCTAAAATACTAATATTCTGAAATAGTTTATATTCGTATGTAATTTTTTTCAGCCAGTCTTAAAACAAATAATTAATATTATAGAAATTTTCAAAGCATTTTTAAAACTTTTAAATCTATAAATATTGTCAGAATCAAATAACGACTTAAAGCACTTCTCTCTCAAGGGATGGATAAAAAAAACTGCTCCCAAGATTACAATAAACGTCAAATGATGCTTTTGCAAAATATATTCAATTTTTAAAAACATTGCCTCAAGACATTAGCAATTAGCTAGTATCACTTACCTTACATGTAATTTTGATTGATTTATGCTGGAAATAGTCTTTCTCATCAATTCTTAAAATGAAGAATTTTTTGTGACCTTTTCTTTTTGTTTAAGGAGGTAAGTAAATAAAACGATTTTAAAAAATAATTTAAAATTCTTATACAACATTTTCTGTGAAACCAGTAACAAATATTCTTTTATGTGATTAAGTCTTAATATGAAAAATAATTTTTTTAAAGACAAATAAGTGAAAAACTAATTGCTTCTGGTAAAGAACATATACAAAGCAATGGATATTTTGCTATGATCAGAAGAACAAGGTTTTAAATACTGCAACGCTTGCAAAGTAAGCTTTATGATAGGACTCGTATATTGCTTAATATAAATTATAATAAAATTCTTCAATGGTTACATGTCAAAATACTGTGTTGTTTAATTTTATTTGGATCAATAGTTAGCAAAATGTTGGAAAAGTTCTTATAATGTTTTTTTGTTTTAATGAAAAGTATATAAACACATCTCGCAAGAAGTTCTCACAAATTTGTTTAAAAAATTATAGGAAGAAATGTAACAAACCTACCTGAATTGCTTAATGTTTGTAACCAAAAGAAAGGGAGAAAGTAATGTGTATGTCAAAATACATTTTAAAAAATTTAGGATCTTAAATTTAGGAGCCTTTGTTGCTCCATATCCCCCCCAAAAAAACTGTAGGATAAAGTTTAAGAAAAATTCTGTGAACAAAATGTTTTTAATTATAAAAGCTTTTTCGTGCGCCTAAATTCTGTATAACTAATGGACACTTAATGTAATTTTGGCTTTTCAATGGGGGAAGAGTTCACAGGCAAGGGGCATCCGGTCTAAATCATGTGATGCTTGGTAAACAATTTCACATGCTTCGCTTTAGTGTGTAAAATATCTATACTTGAGCTGTTTACATCTTTTGTGTGAATTTCATCTTTTAATATTTATTAAAAATGATTATATTGTTGCATTATCCTAGTTTAATAATAAGGTAGGAAGTAATTGTAGTAACTTTTTTTAGTATAATTTTTGTTTTAGTTTAGTATATTTGAGTTATATTTAATGTTAGTGTGCCAAGCTTGTTGCTGGATGTTACTTGTTGTTTGTTTATATATTTATTCATCATTCTTGGTTATTTTTTAGTATATTTTATTTAGTCCCTAGTTATTTTTTAGTTTATTATGTTTTTTTGCACACAAGAATGGCCTATAGTACAGAATTGAGACCATTGGATTTGAAAAACTGCTCACCATTGTACTTATTGGTAGAAAGTGTATCACTCCAAACTCATAAAAGAGTTTTAATTTCCAAGAAACATGTGCACATGAAATGATCTCATAATGAAATATTAATGTTTATACCTTTCATTGTCTGATTCCCTTAGTAATTACCAGCTCCAAATGTTTAAATATTTTTAAAAATGCTATCTCTATAATTTCTTATAGAGGAGCATGGAAATTTCAAGAACATGGAATGCATGTAAACACAATTTTGGAAATGAATTTATAAAATTCATAAGTAACTTGGATATTTTTGTATATATAAAAATTTTGACATCTAATTGTAATGTTTAACAAGAGGTTTATAATTTCTTATACAATTATGGTATTAAATTTTTATATCTTACTGATAATATCTAATAAAATTCTATGGAAATCTTATACGAATGGCTTTTTAAACTTATTTACAACAAAAAAGGATAATTTCTTAAAAAATATTTACAAAAAAGAATTATATGTCATTAGCCCAAACAGATAAAATAACTCTATAAAAAAAATTTAGAGAAAATTATTTCCTGAATCACAGACTATATAACTAATAAAAAGTCAAATTATGCAGAATTTCTTATATTTTCACAACATTAAAACTGAAAATATCTCATTAGGTTTATGATATAAAATCTTAATTTTTGAACAGCTAATGATTTGGCAGTTAACACTAAACAAAAATTTTAAAAAAAATATTTGTTTCTTAAAAGTTTCTGTGAATTTTATTTACTCTAATTTGAGCACTATCAAAATTAATTTAATCAGATAAAATGTGAAATATATTACATGTAGGAACTAGAAAGTAAAAACAGAAAACTCTGCATTACATTTTTAAGCTATCTACAAAACCTTTCATAGTGTTTTTGATCCAAATTTAATGAACTATTGCAAGAAATTTGAAATTTCATACCTTAAAAACCGGCAGAGTTATAAAATCCATGTCTGTACAATCAACTTTCTAAACTTACATAAAATAAATTAGAATACAGAAATCATGCAATTTTTAGAAAGAAGTTTTGAATAAAAGAAACAAATACAAATATAAAATGGAAATGTACAACACATAACTATTTTTTATAAAATATATCTCCATAAACTTTCTTTATCATGTCCTAAAAATACAATAAACCCTTTTTATAATTGTTATAAATATATATATTAAATAGTAAAGCTTATTATAATTATATTTATTTTTAAACTCTACCCTAATTTTCTTGACATCTATTAATAACTACTACAAAATGAAGGGGAGGGAGATGGAACATAAACAATAGAATTGACAAAGGGTTTTCTTATTTTGAATTTGATACTAATTATAAAATTTCTACATATATATTTGATTTTTTAACACACTGAACATACTAACACTTAATGCATATCTATTTCTACCGATCTTTTGATAAGTTATTGCATGTGTTAAGTGTTAAATACTCCAGTTCCATTTCATGCAAACTTTAAACTTATTTGGAGATTGTAAAAATAAATAAAATGATATAAAATAAATCTAATCTATAATGATAAATCTTCTACAAATTGTGCAAATACCAATAAATGTATATTTGTTATACATAATAAAAAAGTGTACATATATGAGATAGGTTTATACCACACAGCATAACTCTGAAAAACATATGTGTTAAAAGATACCACGCAAATATATTACAATTTTTATTTTTTTGGTAAAAGAATTATGGATTAAAAAATGACTATTATTTTGATCATGTAGGAGTGAGCAGGATTTTATATTCAAAATAATGGACACAAATTTATATTCTATTATACACACATTCTAATTTAAAAATTTTAATGCCTTAATTTATTACCATATTTGGAATTCAATTCTCGATAAATCATATCTTTTACCTAAAACAGTGCAGCAAATAAAGACTTTCAAAATTTTGCTGTATGTAATTTTACAAATGGTAAACAATAATTTTGATTTCTAATGTTTGAAAGTGGGGGGTACTTGATTCATCATCTAGTATAAACATTAACAGAGCTGTAGTAAATTAAAATATTTTTCCATTTCTGTAGTGAATGTTTCTCGGGAAATTTTTCTTTTTCTCTGTAATATTGTAAAATTATTAAGTAAAATAAGTTTTATAAATATATATACTTGTTTTTGGTATGATATGTATGGTTACATATCAGATTCTTGTGTTCTAATTTTAGATAATTAAATGCTGAAGTACCTCTGTTAACTACTCTGAAGATGCGTAAAATAAGTAAAATTTAAGTTAAGTTAAATGTTCTCAATATAACTTAAAATTTAAAATAAACAAAAATTTACTTTTAATTTAACATATTTTACTTTTTTATGTATGTTCTCCATATAATTTTGATTAAAATAAACAAAAAGTTGCTTTTTGATGTATTTTACATCCTTGTAGAAGTCTAGATCTATCCAAAATCCTTTCTGAAGAGCTTTCTTTTGTCTAACAGTATTAAAAGCATTATTCAAAGTGGTCTAACACATAATAAACAGTGAGAAGATGGTATGCAATCCTCACACTTCATCATGCTTTCAAAACACTTAAGATGTTTTACCAGAATATTAAAAAAAAATGATTTTCTTCCCCTACAATCATCCTTTCTTTTACTGATCGAGCATCTATTTCAGCAAAATAGGGCATTTTAGAAAGTAAAATGTAAAGTTTAAGAGCAAATCAATCGTAAGCAATAGTAGTAGAAAAAACAACATATTCACATGACCCAGTCATCACATGAATTTAGTCCATTAGTAAATTGAAGATTTTATGAAAAAATATTTAATGCCAAAATTTTATAAAGATTTTGCCCAACTTACAAACAAGGTTATTGTACTTCAGCATGCATTAGAGCCGTACATTATTGGCAAATTAATATTATGATAATTAGAGATAATTTTTGTTTTGGTGAAAATGGTCAATAGTCTAATACTCAACCTAATTCTCTAATATGATTACTTTCAGATTTTACTTTTGACCTAAATAGTCAGATATATTAAATGTAAGATGATGCTTTTAGGGAGTATGATCAGATGCAAATGTTATTTTTAGTTTTAGTACCAAAAAGTAATAAAAGGAATGGAAAGTTGTGTAAAGTGTGGCTGTTTTCAATTTTTTTATATCAGCATACAATGCTATTTTGAGTTCTGCAATAAACATACAGGAAGTTTATAACTATATATTTTTACATTCCATCCATTTTTTTCTTATTTGTGAAACTAGCCGTTGAAGCAATTTAGCACCATTTTTTCTCTCAAACATCAAAGGTGACTGAAATAAGGATGTTAAAAATTCTTATAATGAAATTGTAACAAATATAGAATTCTTTTGCTTAAAAATAGTTGTAAATGGTAAGAGGGCACAAGGACCTCATTTCTGAAGAACCAAAATGTGTGTGTGGCATTTTCTTTTTATTTTATTTCAAATATACACATATTTGGATATTATCCTGTAATTATCATATAAATTTGATCAGCAAATAATATATATTTTGCTATAGTACATTAATGATTACAAGACAAATTAATGGTTATGAAAAAACATTTTAATTACTTTTATACAAAAAGGCTGGATGTTAAGCAATTTAAGTAAAGAACAAATTTAGAAGTCATTTTATGGCTGTCTTCATGTAAATTTAAAGAATATAACCATAATTCAGAATATTTTTCAGAAATAAAAAAAAGTACTCAAACATTAATATTATATTTTAGCTTTGCTATCCTATAGAGAGAACAGCATATTTTATCATACTACTCATTTTTATCCGAGTTGATCCAGTTTTTATGGCATAGATGTTTTGCATATTTTCTCCTATACCACAATGATAAATATGCTTTTATTTTACATTTTAAAATAAAAGATAATTCATTTCAGAAATATTTTAAAAATGCAGTACTATAAACAGATATAAGAACTACAACATTGCAGATTTCAATGAAAAACTGAAACCCTTTTATGTTTGTACATGTTTCTCACTTTTAATTCAGTCTCTCATGTATTTGATGACAGTCTAAACAAAAAATCACCCCATTAGAGCAAATAAAATCAAACGTGCTTTAATTAAAAATGTAATTATTTATTCAATAATTGATAATTCTGAAAATATCACTACAATAGCAACTCAACACTTGTACAAATTTAGCAATTAAGTAATTATTGAACAGAATTGATGCTATAAATATAACTTGATTTTAAAAACTAGTTTCTTCTTTTTTACATTTACTTCTTCCAACACATTTTTCTTTTTTACATTAAAAAAAACTAATATTTTAGATACCAGTTATTTTAAGTTTTTAAAAATAACATTTAAATTTACTAGGTAGGTACATAAAGAAAATCAAGACTAAAATGTAAGTTATTGAAAAATAAAATTAAGCAATAAAAATTAATAATCTTATTAGATATCACTACCACCATAACATGTGCAATTATATATGCATTTGTTTATCCACATGATGTAAAATAAAAATAATTAATTTTAAATATAAATGCATTAAAATCTACAGTACTTGTCAATTATAAAATATTCTCAATTCTGTTATACATTGGCAATATCTGTAGTAATAGACAAATTAATTACAGGATCTTCACCAAAAGGTATAGTTTAATGGCTGTTTAAGTAGAAACAAGTAAGTACTTGCCCACTTATGAACCAAATTTTGTTCTTTCAGGGGTACATCAAACTTGCTGATACTTAAAACTATTAAAGATCTCTTTAGAATATCTTACTTTATTCCAGCCAGGAATGTTATAAGAAACATATGGATTCACAAATTTTGAAGTCTTTCTCCTTCTCATTCATTCAATATATATTCCAGGTTTCTGCTTTTCATTTACAGGTGAATTTTTTGCAGGGTTTAGACTCAATATTAAAATGTTTGATTAATTGTCCCACATCGCTCTTATCTTTACAATTTAACTTTCTTATCACTTTCAGAAGCTTAGTTTCATCTTTAACAGTATTGATAACCCTTTTCCCCATCTAATTGAAATTATCTCTGCTTTTACTAATATAGCGAACAAATTTGTTTTGGAGACATTTCACCAATTTCTTTTCTTCCTTCTCTTCCACCTTCAACAAACATTTTCTTAGAATATTTTCTCTCTTAATTTGTTCCTTCTCATCTTGTATTCCTTCTTCCTTCAATATATTTTCAACACTTGATTTGATTAAAGCATCAAACGCTTTTTTTCTCTTGATTGTAGCAGTATTTGCAGCTGATTTACTTTTCTTTTTATGCAGTCTATTTGATGGTGCTTTCTTGATTGTAGTGGTATTTGCAGCTGATTTAAGTTTCTTCAGCTCACTTTCTGGTGGTGTAAAGTTAAGTTTCTCCAGCAAAACAAAACAAGGAGTAGTTAAGTTAGGAATAGAAGAATCTTTTACGTGAGATTCTTTCAAATATTTCGAGTTAAAGTTAACTGTCTTACGGTTAACAGGAACAACTACATCAATGTCTGTAGGAGTATTTAACTTTTGGAAACAGTTTAAATTTTCCCCAATTACTTCTGGAGGCTGTGCAGTTGCAGCAGAAATAACAGCGTCTTTTTGAAATTGATTAATTGATGGCAATTGGGTATTCAACATTTTTTTGATAAATGTAGTTTTTTTAGGAACACTAAAGCAGGTCCTTAGTGTAACTGATTCTTTTAATATGTCATCTGCTGCATCGGACATCCTATCCACTTTAAAAATTATTTCACTTCGTAATGTTTCACAGAATATGAGCCGATATATTTAAAAGCCTAGTATTTCATTAAATTCCTGCGAAGCCGGTGACATTCATCACATTTTCGGAATGATCATCATCTTCATAACACAAGATTTTTTAATATTCTTTCTCTTCATCCGAAATTGACATAATACTTCATAGGAACAAAAGCTATCGCAAAAGTAGCATCTTCTGAAATCCACAAAAAGAAATGGCGGTTGATTTGTCGAATCGCGTGCCTCTCGCGCCAAGTAATTTCTCGCCAAATCGATAAATGCGCCAAATCTGGTGCCCTTCTAAAGACGTTTTCCAGTGAAGTCGCTTTTTTTGGCGAAATTCCGCGCATGCGCAGTAGAATTCTTTAATTTTAACAGTTTTAACGAAGTTAGCGCATTCGTAATTGTTTTTTTTTTTTTATTTTAACAGTTTAATTCTTCAACGGTCTTCCTCGCGCATGAGCAGAAAGCTTTTTTTTCTTCAAAAAATCCGTTACTCGGCAAAAGGTAATTGTTTTTATTTCTTTCTTTCTCCACATAAATTTTAAAAGATTACCATGATGTCCAACGATGCTGTTAGAATTAATTTGAATGAATGTATGCAAAAGTATGATGAGTATTCTGAAAGGTTTTTTGCCTTGTTGCCTGTGTTTGGAAAGAAAGCTGTGTTAGAATGGTGCATGAAAGAAGGTTTGATTGGATCATTGTATGTATGTCCGAAATGTGGAAAAAGTATGGAATTGAGAGAAAGAACGGGTATGAAAGTGAATGATCGTCTTTAAATGGTACTGCAAAATTCAGTCCTGTGTGAAAGAGGATACCCATCATGTGTTTATAGCACACTGGTATTATTTCAGTAGGCAACTCACCATCATCATAAATGTCGGAAATAGCAGCAATTTTTAAAGGTAAATTAAATTATTTCTATTTTTAAATGCCTGATTTTTGCAGCGATTTTCAGTTTAAAAACTTTAAAATGCTATTTTTTAATGATTTTCCTTCCTCCATCTTGAATTTCGCGCTCCGGCGTTGCGTGTTGTGGTTGGGTTGCAACTCCAAAACACAAAAACACGCCAAATTGGCATTTTTTCAAAATTTAGCGGAGAGGAGCCCGATTCGACAATTTCACCCAAATTTCTAATATTTCAATCTGTTCAACTGCATTCAAATTATTATTCTAAGAATAGATCAAAAGTTTTATTCAGAAATAAGCCAAAAGCTGACATTAAAAATTCGATTTTTTATGTAATCTCTGCAAATGGTGTAATTGTATTTCGGACTTTTTTATGTTGCGGAAGAACCGAAAACAACTTCTAACTCTAGCTCTGTTACGTAGCCAGACGTAAGAAAATCAAATTGACGGACAGCCACATTTGAATGATACTCACCCTCTTTGGTGATCTTAGCGTATTTTGAACTGGTTAAAACTTAGAATACTGAAGAGTTCCCAAATGAAAAATAAATTATATATTTTTAAAAAAATACGCTTCTATAGTGAATCGAACCAAAATGTAAGAAATGATATAAGAATAAAATGTTCTACAAAAAAATTAATGTCATTGTGGTAAAAGCGTGGGGTGCTTAATACCACATTTTTACACTAATTCAGCATTTCGGAATGGGAAATTGCAAGAAATTATAACAATTAATATAGAGCACCCCATGTTTTTATCCCAGTGACATTAATTTTCTCGTTAATCAGTTAATTCCTATAATAAGAAGGATTTTTTTTTTTACTTTTTAGTTCGATTCAGTTTAAAAGCGTGTTTTTTTTTAAAGTTTTTTTCTAAACTATAACTTATTTTAGTTGACACTTAGGTAATATAGACGAGAATGTAAATTTTTCTAAACAATCTGGCAATACTCTAAGCGTAGTCCATTGTTTCTTATTATTAGCGTCACTTTATTTTAAGTTGAGGATTCTGCCAATATTCCGCTTCTTCCGTTCAAGTCTAAACGTTAATTTTAACTTCATTTGAGTTCTCAGTGCTCTCGGAATTTTAAGATGTACATCGATGCTTTTACTGGACGAGTTATCTTTGAGTTGGATTCATGTTGTGATTCAGATGATGAAAATGAAGAAGAAATCATTGGCAGTTTGATCCAAATGGATTTCGTATCCAAAGTTCCTAAGTTACAATATATTTGTTTACAGACCATTCAAGCAAATCTTTTAAGATTTAATGAAGCGGTTTCTACAACTACAGATGCCAATTTCCGGATGAATCTTCGCTATTTATGTAAGACATCTTGACTTATATATGTAATCTTGAGTTTTAAACATTAGACAAATAGCAATTTATTGAATATTTTGTTTTAACAGCAATAAATTGATATCGAGGAATGATTTTGTCAAACATCTAATAGTATTTTAAAACTTCCATTTAACTGGTGGGTAATAATTTGCTAGTAGTATTTTTAGCTGCTGGATAAAAAGTGTGTAGTTTTGGTGAAACTGCAGGATTGGCTTCTGGTTGGCGAGATTTTGAAAACACAATAATTTGACATGTTTTGGAGTAGCAACTTAACCACAATGCTGAAGCACGAAATTCAAGCTGGTGGGAAGGAATTCATTGAAAAATAGTATTTTAATAACAATTTAAATAAAGCAGCATTTAACTGAAGCAGGGTTAAGCTGGGTCTTACATTGTTGGAATCATGTGAAAAGATATAGGAAGACCAGGTTCATACTTTAAATCAAATTGCTCATCCTCGTAATCATCAAGTAGAAGTTTTTTGGATTCATTTCTAAACTGAGCTTAGTGACACGAATATGTATAGGTTTAGGACTAATCCTGATCGATGCAGTTATGATATGGAGGTTTGAGATACCTAGTTATTTTATGAAATAACTGGGCAAGTCAGTTAAAATATTTAAAATTATTGAATTCTAGGATCTAACCATTGAATAACCATTACTTGCTCATTAAAGTATGGAATAATGCACTTGAGAGTTCTTTGAATCAATTCTAGCTGCTTTTAATCAGTTCTGAACTGCTTATAGCTGCTTTTCAATGATGTTTGTGTGTGCACGCTTCATTCGGTTGCTTTTAAATGTAGAATTTAGGTGGTTTATCTATGTTAATATTTAACATTTTGAATTATTAATTATTGGATTATATTTGGATTATTAGCAACCTGTTTTCAAGCAATGACTTTTGCAGGAATGGAAGACTAACCTGTAAATAATAAAGATTCTATGCAAAATGTTTGAATCTTTATTAAATATGCGTGGAACAAAAAGAAAAAATGCTGCACTTTCTCATGAAAAATTATTAACTTTGGTAGCAGTAGAAAAAAGAGCTAAAAGAGCACATGAAAAAATACCACTTGTCTATTGGTTATCCCTGCATATAATGGTATCCTTGAAGTTCAAGGAGTAGAAAATTTATATGTGCCAGTAACAAATGCAAAACATTTTGTCCTTTCTGTTTAACTAATGCTAACAATGTGAGCAATAATAATGTTTATCATCTGTATTTCGTTATTATTTATGACTTAATTATCTACACTAGAGATGAAATGTATTTTTAGAGAGGTTTTTAGCTGTTTATGATCTAAATATCTTTAAAAATAAAATTTATAAAATAACTTTGAAATTTTTTAGCTTTCACTCTCTTTAATGGTCTATCGTTAGTTATTTTATACAATAATTAGGTAAAGTAGGAAATTTTTCATCTGTTATATATACTTTAATTGGCTTGTTGAGTTATTTCATGGAATGCGTAGTTATTGTATAAAATAACTGAACTCTCTCTCTCTATATACTTTAACATAAAAAATAAGTTATTGAGTTGTTGAACATATTTATCCATAAACAAGATTTATATATTTTCCATCATGTACAAAATATAAATAATACTGCACTTGTTCTATTGTATTGGTATTGTGCATTATAACAATATGCTGACATAGAAAATTAATACCAAATTCTATATGTATGGTAAAGGTAGACTTAACTATCTCGCAACAATAAAAGCTGTATGCATATTTCTGAAAATCAAAATTTCATGTTTATTTGTACTTATTTTTCATGTTTGTTTTTGTAACAAAATATATGTCCTTTACTCGGATTGTTATCATCTATTACTACAAGAATAGATGTTTTTCAATTAATATGTAAATTTCTATTTCTAGGGTATTGAAAAGATTTATTTTGATTTAAGCAAGACGGAAGACTTGGAAAATGCTGTAGTTTTTCTGAAAAATGTTTTGCTAAAATTGCAAAATTTGAAAATTTTGCACTTAATTTCAGTTTTAGTGATGATACAATTTTGGACATGCTTCCTTCATGCTGTACAAAATTAGAAGAATTATTTATTATTAATAGTTCAATTTCTGAAAAAGGATTGATATATCCTTATGTCAAAAAGAAAACAATGGAGATGAAACACATTCATTGAATCTCAGAGTTATTGATTTGTCTGGCACTACTCTCTCAAATTAATGATGGCGTAAGTTATCTTCTGAAATATATGCCTTCATTAGAGGTCATTGTTTATCAGGACCTGGACTTAGTCTTAAGCAACATGTATAAGCATGATGTACATCAAGCTTCTGAAGATAAATATAATTTAACTTCATTTACTGTTCCTTATTCATGTACTTCTAAACGTTTGTCTCCTGTTCAGGATGCATTATGTATACTTTCTATGTTTTGTCCATTCATTAAAGTACTGTCAGTACCCATAGAATCTAAACAGGAATTGGAATCCATTTCAAAATTGTCAGGATTAGAAGATTTTTCTGCTACAGATATTTCCCCTACTCATGATCTCGATTTAAACTGGTTCTTAAAACAAAAGGGGGAAGCATTAAAATGAATTGAAATTAGACAATTTAGTATAACGGTCGATAATCTGGTAGAAAGTTGTTCCAACTTAGAAAGCTTTGCTTTTGAAGCAACAAATTTTCCTTTGTCCAACTCAAATACTAATTTGAAACGGTTAAATAATCTTTATGAACTGCATGCTAAATGCATACTGTACAGGGATATCTCTAAACAAGCTGTAATTAATATTTTAAATTTTAGTCCTAAGTTGGAAAGCCTATCATTCTGTCATTGTGATTTTAAAATTCCTGATGAATATAGTACTGAATTAACAAAATATTGTGAAAACAGTAATTTGCATGTTTTGAAATTTTATAATTGCGATATTTATGTAGCCATGTTACAAACAATCCTTTGAACTTGTCCATCACTTGAAACTCTTGTTATTGGTAGCAATAACATGGAAGAGTTATTTAAAGTTTCACCATCTTTGAAAAATAAGGTGGAAATAAGCTGTAAAGATCATAAAATGGAATTTAATTGTTTTTCATACCCTAGACATGTATTTAGTTATATTCCAGTGTATGAAACAGGTAACAAGTATCATTATGATAAAAATCAATACTTAGTATGGGGACAATGAATTTCATGTCTTGATTATGTTAATGATGACTAATATTGCATATTTTGCTATACATGTTTATAATTATGTAGATTAAATTAATGCATAAATTTTTCTGATTTAAAAGTTTTGTATATTTTTTCCAATTTTGTTAAAGAATCGCCCGTGAAACTAAATTGTGGTGATTTGTATTTTATAGTACTGTCATTAGTTCAGGTACTCTGAAACATTCAATAATCCAAAATTCACTTATTTTTAATTAGCAGTTTCATTGTCAAATTATTTTCCTTACTAATATTACATTTTTCTTAACCAAACCTTCAATGAACTGTAGTGACTTTTAAAACAAATTAATTTCCAGAAGCTGTTTAGTTCTTATTTTGAAAACTATGTTATTTACATTATAGATTTATACGTTTTCCCTGTTAACATCACTGAATAGAATGGAAGTTGTTACATTTTAAAAGTGGAATGAAAAAGAAATTAATTTTTACTATCAAATATTTGAAATTCGCATACATTTGATGTATGCTTCCTTGTAAATGAACTTTCAATTTAAAAATATTATTTTGTCTACTTTTTATTTCTTATTGCGCTTTTCTTTGCTTATTTTTTATAAATTTACTAGCATTTTTTTTAAAAAAAAATTGTCACATTTTATTTGTGTTGGGTTTGGATGTTTATGAAATACTTGAGGTGATGTTTTAAATAATATTTTGAACGTTAAACAAAAACTTCAATGTACGTACATCTTATGTTTTTCTACTTATGGTGTCAATTATATTATAAGTAAAAGGAATAAAATTGCTGTTGTAATTGTACTATGTTTTTATATGCCTGTTGAATTTTTTTGCTTCATTCCCTCTTTTTTATGTGTGTATATATACTTTGTGGGTCATCGTACATCATAAATTAAAAATGATTTTGTATGTTACATATTACTTAAAGCAGCGGTCCTCAGGCTGTGAACCAGTGCCTGCCCGGGTATCAAAATGTGCTGGGGCACACAAAGAACATTAAATTATTTTTATTTTATTTATTGTGATGTATTTCTTTCGAGTATGTGACTTTTATTAAAATGACTTTATATTCATTTTTTGGTGCAACTGTATTACATTCTGAAGTCATTTTTAAATACAATTAAATTGAAAGTTTAAAATGTAAACACACACACACGCACACAACCAACTTCGTCCCTTCTGTGGGCTGCAGTAAATTTATCAAATGTTGACCGGTTTGCTGCGATAAAAAAAGATGCAAAGCTCTGAGTTAGAGAACTTAAGATTTTGTATTCATTAGTGTAACGCATAAGTCGTTTATATATGACAAACTATCTGCATGGCCCGGCTTTGCACGGGCTTTCTCTTTCCCTCATGACTCCAGAAATTATGTGTGTGTTTGTACGCACGCAATGTGAGTGATTTCTAAAATTATTTCATTAAATTTCCCTTTTTCGAAATTTGTGTGTGTGTTCCACATATTTTCGATTTAAGACAGGTTTTTTCCCCTCCCTCTAGCCCGGCATAACACGTTTTGAATTAAAGTTTTTAACGAAATCTGGATCACTTTCAAATGTACTAATGTTCTCAATTTTAGTCTTAGTTTTTTTTTAGTGTACAATTACTGTTTCCTCTTCCCTCCCCTCACAGATAAAATATAGCTTCAAATTTCGATTTATGACTTTTAAATAACAATATTACATTAGTTAAAAAATTATTAATGTGAAACAATAAAAAGAAAACGATTCTTTAGTTAGCTTAAAAATGTCTCTGAAATGTATTATTATCCAAAATAATAGACAATGTACTTTTTTTTTTTAATTAACAAATAATTAATTTAAAAATGAATTAATAGAAATACTTTTAAAAAAACATATATATATATATATAAGTTATAAAAACAGTATGGGGGAAGCGTAGATATATATTTACATGTACTAAAAAACATTCAAAAAGAAAAAAAAACTAAATGATAAAAACATTTTGATATTTTATTTTAATTTCATAGTTTTCCTTCCACTTTCATAGTTACAAATTTTGTGTAATGAACGCTTAAAATAGTGTAAATAATTTATATCAGGAAGTGTAATACATTAATATTACTTTTTGTTGTATTTATTTTATGTTAAAATCTTACCACCACCTCTCCTTTCGAAATCTAGTTTTATTATGAAATAAAAATAGTGATGACACTGATGAACGGAATAAATTAAAAGTGAAAGCGCACTGAGGATAATATTGTTGATAGTTTCTGGACCAACTCGGTCATCCCTATGTCAATAGAGGAAAGATGGTTTTAATTGCCAGTGGAATTTTTACACAAACTTAAATATAACTAGATGATAAGCAGTTGTCTTAGTTTTCTTATTAGTTCAGAAAACAGAGTTGATCAGTTGTGATGGCGTCTGTTGAACTATCCAAGAAGAAAGAAAGTTATGCCGATTGATCTCTGATTGGAGTGACCTGTAGCCATTTAACGAAACGGTCCACGCAAGTCAACATTATAGCCGCAACAAAGTGAGAGGGCCAACTACGTCGAAATTTACACAATAAAATCCTGTTCTAAATAAGAAAAAACTCTCAACATGTGATTTAATGTGTCACGCTGTTTTTTCTAGAATTGAAGGCATTCTCAATGGCTAAAATTTTTTTATATGTTTGAGTGTGTGTACGCGCTCTCCATACCCTACGCTGTTGTACTGCGATAATTGTAGGTTTTATTCCTCGAGTTATCCTTGTATAATGACTGGAACACACTAGTTTTCAAAATAATTGAGGAACGTATGTCTTTAATTTTTTCAGTTAAAACTTTTCAATGTAGTGGTGTAGTTTTTAGAGACTAAATTATTGGTTCAAAAGACAATCCTGAATTCGAATTTAGTTCGTCGAGCTTACAGTCCTATACCTGTTCCTCTGCCGTAGCATTAAAATTAACCGACCTCGGAATTTGAATTTCCTTTAATACTAGAAAATGCATCAGTGGCGTTTTTTTTACCAGGTATATGATTAATATCCGTAGCAATTTGGAAGAAGTTCAATCCCATCTGTAGAAACCAAACATCCCCTAAAGATGGAAATTCACTATATATTTCAAAAACATATTTATCTGCTTTTAAAATCGCCCCTTTTTTCTTTTAATCTTTGAAATAAAACGTCGCAATCTGTTAAATGGGATTGATGATCTATAGAGGCGATGAGAATATGATCAAATATCTCGGTAAAACATTTTAAATTTCGAAATATTTCATCAATGAATCATCGAAATATTTGATCCGCATTCCTTCTACCAAATGACATTTGCATAAATTCAAATAATGCTTCAAAGTGAAAAGTGCAGATTTTGTATATCATAATTTTCCACAGATATTTGACAGTATGTATGAACGTTTGAGATCTAATATAGAAAATAACTTTTTTTTCATATAACTGTGCTGCAAAATCATGTATGTGAAGCATTGGACATCTATAGGATTTAGTAACGGAGTTTAATCGGCGGTGGTCACCGCATATGCACCATTCAACACAGGGCCGTTTTTAACCTTCCCGGTGACCTAGGCACTTCGAATTAGTGCGCCCCTCTCACTATTTCCAGAGCACCCCTTCCCCCTCCTTTTCCTCTTACCTGGTCAGTTTTGGTTCAGGATGAATTTTCCCTTAAATCTATTACACTTTCCCCTTTCATTATCTTCTTAACGAAGAGTCCTTCCATTATTCACTACCTACGGGCTCGCCTCGTCCCGGACTGGCAACCGGCAGTCATAAGGAAAGAGTGATATGGTTTGGTCACTCTTGTTCATTTCTTTCCTTTTGGCATCACGGAGGACCCTCCCCCCTCCATTTGTAAATAAGTACAGTAAATTAATAAAATCGTACGGAATCAGTAGCGCACACAGGAATTTTTCAAGGTAGGAGGGGAGGCGGAGTCGAAAGTTCACCTTTCTTGTATCATGCTCCTTTTGATCTTGTCGATTTTCGGGGACAAAACACATTAAAAAACTAATTATTGAATAAATAATTAGCATTAATTAATAAAATTAATCATTAATAACAAATACTTAATTTAATTTTACGCGTACTATGCACTTAGAATTTTAATCAATCGGAAAAAAATCAAGGTTTTTTTTTTTTGGGGGGTCCGGACGCCTAGGATCCCCCTCTTGTGTGCGCCCTTGTACGGAATTATAGTATAAAGTATATATTATTGTATTAACTTATTAATTATCTACTTTTTGACTGGTTTATCATTCAACTTGTTAATTTTCTTACTATTTTTCACTTTTAGACATCCTGACTGTGTTGAGTCATAGCCATTGTACTAGTGCAACAAAGGTTTTCTTCTAGCTTTCATCATTGCAAAATCATTAATGATATCATTAAAATCCATGGCTGTATTATTTTGTGTGCATAACAACATTAAACTATTAAGCTTTTCATTTTCCAAAGTAGTTCTCATGTCCGTCTTAATTCTTTTAAGGGCAGAAAAGCTTCTCTCTGCTGTAGAATTTGGCACAGAAAGAGGCAAGTAAATCCTAATTGCGACACATAAATTTGAGAAGGTACATTCTAATTTGTTTTTTTCTGATGTAGGAAAAGATTTTTCTTGTGGCTGTTATTGTTTAATTTTTCATGTATCTTTTGAAATGCTGACACTCTTGCACAAACTGTTCTTCATCGATGTTTTTGGGGTAGCTTTGAACCAAGTATTTCGCCTGTTTTTCGGATTTCTTCTTGTTCCTTTTCATAAAGATTACTGAATATCTCGAATCTTCTGTTGAGAATTTCTTAGCAATCCCTTCTTCTATTTAATTGCACTACAAAATTGTCAATATTCAACAAGAAAACTCCTGCTCGAAATCTTTCTCTTGGAGACATTCTGTCTCAAAACCTGTGTCTCTTTTCTCATCTGAAAAGAATTTCCTTTTTCTAATTTTTCATAGTTGGTCTTAGGCACGTTAGCTAGTTGCAATGCATTTGCCTCATTATCATCAAAGTTGGATTTTCTTTTCACATAAAAGCAAGATAACGTCTGCAACTCCTTAGCGCAAAGGAAATCAAGATCTTCCCTTTGCTGTATCTCACTGGTTTTGTCCACACTTTGTAAGATTTCTTCCCCCAAATCATCGTTAATAAAGTAGCGTGAAAACTTTCTAGGGTTTTGCGGAATCCTTCAGCTGTAACTCGCTTGTCAGGTGTCTGAATAGTGTCTTCAATTAAATCTTCAAGGACGTTCTTGATTTCGTTACATAACTTTATCTTTGAGAACATCTGCCCTTGCAGAGACCATTTAGTTTCACAGAACAATTGCAACATAAGAAATCTATTTTCCGTTTTCAACTTTTGATCATTGCTTCTTCGCTCATAATCTCTTAATACATTCTATCTGTGAGTAGATGACAAAAGAAAATTGTAAAGTCCTTGTACAAAAGAAAAGAATACAATTGTTTCAATGCAGGCTTTTTCCGCAGCAAAACAACCAGCAAAGTTTAAGGAAAGGGCTGCGACCTCAGCAAAGATATTTTATTTTTGTCTTATTGACTAAAGACCCGTGTACACTGCTGGCATGTTTGAAACATTGTCGTAACTTTGAACCAGAGAGTTTTTAAAATCTAGTTTAAGTTCTTCAAGCAAGTTGAGGGTTGCTTCTGATGCGACGTTATTTTAAACTTATTTCATTTCTAAAACTTTGAACCCAGTTTCCTAATTTCACATCGCATCATGACTTTAGTTAAAATTAAACACTAATCTTCTATAGACAAATTACTCTACACTAAATTAATAGTCCGATCGTATAGTGGTAAACAATTATATTTATTGATTAACATACTGAAAGCAACGTTAAAATTTACAAGGGCGGTACTTATCTGAGAGGAAAGGAGTGGACGAGGGGTTGACCCCGTGCAGGGAGTTCTCTTTCCAGACGGAAGGTTTTTCTGGCAGACGTAAGAGGGAAAAGGCCTCGAGAATTCACGCGCCAACCCTTTTAAAGGTCGACCACACCACTCGGAAAAACATTCGCCTCGAAATTCTGGCGGTAAATTTTACCACTCTGATTGGCCAACAAGCTGTGCAAGGATACAGTTTTGCCCGCCATAGAGTCCGTTGATCTGAGGCATACCCCAAATTCCTTAGAATCCTGTTTCCTGTAAACAGGGCAAATATAAAAACTGCAATTGTATCTCGGGGACCGGCGGCCTCCAATCACTCCTCCCCTCTTTCAAATTAACAAAACTAGAAATAAAGAAACACAAAAAATTCAGTGAAGTAAATGTAAATACAAAATGCAATAGCGTCAGCAGTTCCAACACAAGAAAATTCATTGAGGTAAATGTCCATATCAAAAATGCAATAGCAGCAGCAGTTCCAACACAAGAAAAATTCACTGAGGAAAATGTCCATATCAAAAATACAATAGCAGCAGCAGTTCCAACACAAGAAAAATTCATTGAGGAAAATGTCCGTATCAAAATGCAATAGCAGCAGCAGTTCCAACACAAGAAAATTCATTGAGGAAAATGTCCGTATCAAAAATGCAATAGCAGCAGCAGTTCCAACACAAGAAAAATTCATTGAGGAAAATGTCCGTATGAAAAATGCAATAGCAGCAGCAGTTCCAACACAAGAAAAATTCATTGAGGAAAATGTCCGTATCAAAAATGCAATAGCAGCAGCAGTTCCAACACAAGAAAAATTCATTGAGGAAAATGTCCGTATCAAAAATGCAACAGCAGCAGCAGTTCCAACACAAGAAAAATTCATTGAGGAAAATGTCCATACCGAAGTGCAAAAAAATATATATCAGCAGTTCCAACAGACTCGTCTTCCTTTCAACAGGCACTCACGGACTCCTGGTCACGGACTCCTGGTTCACGGACTCCTGGTCACGAACGGCTGTCCACGTCTCGAAGGGAGAAAAACAAGAAAAACGATGTCTGGAGCGTCCTAATCTTGGTGAAACTTTAGCGTAACAGTTCCTCGGCCTTGTAGTAGTAACCCGGTGCTGTTTGAATTTTGCAGGGGTTCTTCTCGTGGTGCAAGGGGTACATCCGAAGATCTGACTCTCGTAGGGGTTCATCTCGTGATGCATACTAGACCCAATGCACCTGAAACAACCATGGCTTGATATCCTGAAAGAGAGAGAGAAAACACGAACACTTTCGTAGGAGAGCCAACATCAGTAGAGTATATAAAATAGGGAGAACAAAATTTACCACTCTTCCACAGGGCTTTCAGATACCCGAGGTCCCCATCTCGTCCACCGATCACTCAAACGTAAAAAGAAAAATTCAAGAAGTGTTGGCTAAAAAAATTATTAAACAAAAAATTTGCACATACAAAAAAAACCCCAACAAGATAACTGCATGTTAATCCTCTCTCTCTCTCTCTCTCTAATTCCTTAAACGTTGCGAGAGGAGAGAGAAAAAGAAAAAAATTCAACTACTAACAACTACAATTAAATTCATGTTCCGAACAAATAATTATCAAATGAGATGTGACATGGGTCACCGAACAATTTACAAGGACTACAAATATAAAATAACAAATAAAATAAATTGAATAATCCCAATTAATCGTGTGACACTAAAGACAAAAATATCAAGTCAAGTAACGCATAGTAAATTCAAAACATGCATATATCATAGCTTTGACACTAACATAACAACCACACATATAAACATAAAAAAAATTGTGATAAAGAAATAATTACAAGTGAAACATACATAAACAATAAAAGAATGTGACAATTTTAGTTGAGACAAAAAAAGAATTCCAAAAAGAAAAAAAAAACGGAACCATGATAGTACTAAGAAAACAAACACAGCATAACCATATAACATTGAAATCATGACATGAATAATATAATGTGCATGTATCAGACCATCAAAAAAAAATTATTGTAACCTTAACAATGCTCAAAGCATAAGAAATTCCAATGATTTACTAAGAGCATTGAGTACAATCTTTTGTTAAAAAAAAGATTGTAAATTAAAAAGTTAGAAATTCAAGCGATGGGTGTGCATAGGTAAAAAAAAATTTTTTTTATATAACCTCTGAGAATGCTTAATAGCCTAAGAAATTTAAAAAATTCACTACAAGCATTGGTTTTAACTTAAAATTAAAAAAAAATTAATGCAATTAAATTTAGAATTGCAAACTATGAGTGTGCATTTGATCAGGATGCACCCTCAATATTTACAAAGTCTGAAAAAATTGCTCATGCCATTCCCTGTGCAAACGATTTGCTGCATGCCGCAAACGCCAACGCAAGCAACAGAATGTACAATGAAGACAAAAAAATGGAAATCCGATTATAAAAAAATAACTATATTGATTAATAAAAAAAATGTGAGAAAGAAAAAAAAGGAAAATAAAAATTTCTTCTACATTCAATGCATGTGAATTTCCATATTGAGAAATGAATTCCAGAAATCCCATATGCAGTTGAAAATATAAGAAAAAAAATTGTAAACATAAAATTGATAATGTAACCCATGACATATGTGGCAACACATTCGGAATAAAGTAAATTGAACCAAAACAAACAAAACAAATTTATTACAAGTGCTTTACATAATTAAACAACATAATTCCTCCCCAAAAATTTCACTTCACTAATCAACATCACTTATTAACAGTCCAAGTAATTCGATGTATTAATTTAAAATAATTAACAAACTCATCACAATGGTTCACTATACTCGCAAAAAATAAAAAAAAAACAAATATCATCAATTTTCAACAATACCGCTAACTCAAATTCATCAATAACCATCGAATTAATTACTCAAACATCGTTCGATAACATTAACTAAAAATTATCAGTAAGTTTTAAATGATTCTTCAACTATTCCAAGGTACCATTACCTCAAAGTCATCTACACTGGTGGGCAAAAATTAAGAACGAGACGGTTTTTTCAATATAACTTTGTACAAAAGCTTTCCAAATCAACACATTTAATACCGTAAGATCCCCAATACGTAAGGACATGTGTAATGTAAGCAACACTTACTAAAAGAGAAACCAGAGGGATAAAAAGAAGCTTGATTGAAAAAGTAGCATGGAGCGCAATGCGACTGAAGGCCGAAACATCCCTGTGATGGGTGTCCAGCAAGAAGCATCCGGTCTTTAGTAGGGGATATGATCTCCCCTGACTGCTAGGCAGGTTTCACAGAGTCTGCCTATGCTGAGAATGAGGGTGTCAATGAGTTGTTGAGGCATTGCTGCCCATTCGTCTTGCAGCGCCAATCGAAGCTCCCGCATCGTTACTGGTGGTAAGGTACGAGCTGCCAAGCGTCTGCCTAGAAAATCCCATACATGCTCGATGGGATTGAGATCCGAAGATCGTGCCGGTCAATCCATACGTTCAATATCCTCACTCTCTAAGAGCTGTTCGGCAGCTACTGTGTGATGACATGGTGCATTGTCGTCCATGAAAAGGAACTGCAGACCCATAGCGCCTCTAAAAAGACGCACATATTGAAGAAGAATCTCGTTACAATAACGGGTCCCGTTGACTGAACCTGCGTCGAAGATGTGAAGGTCTGTACGACTACCAAGCATGATACCTCCCCAAACGAGAACACCGCGACCTCCATACCTGTCCCTTTCAATGATGTTCGAGGGATGATTGCGGTTTCCCCGCTGTCTCCAGATGAATATGCGATGAGAATCGCTACTCAAACTGAATCTGCTCTCATCTGTAAAGAGTACTCGTACCCATTCATTGTCTCTCCAATTCCGGTGTTCCCGGCACCACAGAGAACGCCTTCTCCGATGGGCAGGCGTTAAAGGTACATACCGTACAGGGCGTCGTGCAAACAGACCACCACCGTGCAGTCTTCTGGCCACGGTAAAACGCGATATCGGTCGTCCAGTCGCCTGTGTCGTGTGTCTAGCGATTTCTCCCGCTGTCTGCCGCCTGTTTCTTCTGGCCTGTAAGACAATGTACCGGTCATCTGCGGGTGTGGTTCCTCGTGGACGACCACTACTGAACCCTCGGATAGCTGTTCCTGTAGTTTGAAATTGTCTCCAAAGTCGTGAAACGATGCTGTGTGCAATTCCGAACTCTGCAGCCACACTTGTCACCCTGCGGCCTTCCTCTAACTTCCCAATGATTTGACCTCGGGTAAAAGCATCCAGATGTCGTCTAACAGATTGATTATTCGCCATTTCTTGCTGAGGCAGCAACTCGGTGTGATTTTAACTGCTATACGGCGTGCAATCTCTTTGCCAGAAATACTGATCTTACACCGACAACATGCTTTATACTACTCAGATACTCCCCCATTACGTCTACCTGCATATCTGTGCATGTGCTACCGTACATCACCTTACTTAATCTCCTGATTGGTCTTTCTGTCCGCTCTGCCTCTTCGTTCAGCTGATATGCTAATTTTTCTACTTCGTCCTTAATTTTTGCACACCAGTGTATATCCTGCACCTCAATAACACCAACTAAACTTATCTATAACTTTCAAATAATTAATAAACTTCTCCACAATACCATTAACTAAAAGTTATGTATGTCCATCAACTTATTAATTCAAAATCTCACATAATCCGTAACTCGAAATTTTCCATCTCCATATCAAACAACTATCTCAAATATACCTAATACTTATAAAATCAAAAATTATCTATCTCTTTCAATAACTTTCTCAAATATTCCACAAAATCATCAAACTCAAATTTATCGATCTCCTTCAATAACTTTCTCAAATATTCCACAAAATCATCAAACTCAAATTTATCTAACTCCTTCAAATAATTAATAAACAAAAATTCACACCTAATCATTTCAACATTTACAACACCAAAAAAAATTATCATCAAATTCCATATCTACAAACTTAAACAATACTAATTAGCCTCTAAATCAAAATTCTCCTCTTCACAAATACTAAACTCAAAGTTAACCTAACTACGCGTACACGAAATCTAAAATTTAACAATTCCATTATCTGACCATAAACTTATTTCCAAATAACAATGCAAAATTACAATTAAAATCCAAAACCATAAAAAAACTCAATTAATATCTCTCAGTACTCAATTCAATAATCTAACCAAACGCTACCATGGATAAAAAAAAATTAACCTAAACCAACAGACCTAATACAACGACATAAACAAACATTCAATTCATATTACAAATTCGCACACAAGCGAGACAAAATTATTGACTGTGCATTCCTTTAACTAAACAATTTAACGAGAGAGCCTTAAGAAAAAAAATTCCAAATCTATAGCAAAAACACACACACACACAAAACCAAAATAGCATTGAAACACCTCACCGACAGACTATACAAGCTTTAGACAGAAATTAGCAATCATTTGACAAAACAAAAGTAACATGAGCAAAACAGAGTTAAGTTTCGAAATAATTTTCCAAGAAAAAAAATTCAAACAACCACCTATCACTATCCTAACAAGCATAAGTTCCAGAGATATCATTATTCAGTAATACACAGCCACACTTAACATTGATACACTAACGTCAATGTATCACTAAAATTGCATTTAACAAAGTACCGTCACTAAACAAATCTTTTATGCCAACTCAAATATTAACAAGAAAAGTACACAGATATAACACAATGAAGTAAACATGAACTAAAAATATTGAAGCAAAAGACCTCTTATAAAAAAAAGTAAATACTAGGTAATAACCGCAACACAAAATTATTTGATTGATGAAAATGCCAAATATATATAAACAGTAACAACATTCAAATTTCTTGACAGGTGTCCAAAAGACCCCAAAATTTGATTTCTGTTGCAAACATGTATTAAATCTTAAAAAATATAAAATTAAAAATTGACGTGTATACATATTTTACATAGCAAAAATAACTCTCCATCTTATAACAAACAACAAAATTTATATATTGTCATGAAACACATAGCATAAAAAAAATGATCTAGAGCTAAAATTACTTAAATAACCAGATACAACAATGTCTCGCTTAAACATCAAAACATGACATGAAACAAGTTGCATAAAAAAAAATTTGAGCACAATTTCATTAAATAACAAGGTACAACAATGAAAACAGGTACCGTTTCTAGGTGTGGACTCTCTCTAAGTGGCGAAGCGTCAACAATGTAAACAAACAAAATTCTCGGTGTCCTCAAAAAAAAATTTAGCGCGATAAAAATTAAATTAATTAGCCGAATTGCCTGCACCAGTCCTTAAATTATACCGCGGACTTGAAACAATACTTTTAACCTCCGTATCATCTGGTAGTAAGTCGTCTAAATTGTTTAAGTGCAAATATGAGAATCTCTTAATAAATGGAATCATCCGATTGACATGTGTGTGTGTTAAACCTCTTCCTCAATTGTTCAACATGTTGAACCCTATAATTGACATTAGAAAAACGTTCTACTACTCTGTAAGGACCTTCGAACTTAGGTCTAAGCTTTGGAGATAAATTAGATTTAATATTAGGCGTCTTAATGAAACACAAGGACCCGATTTTGTAATCATAATGATGGTGCTTTGTCGCTCTCGTACTCAAATCAACATGCGATGTCTCCTGCTCTTTTAGATTTTTTAAAACTTTAATAAAAATCCCCCCCTCTCCTAACTACCATACCACACCAACGGGAGGACGTTTCAGCTCTCGACAGATTTAGCGTGCATCGCTACCCTACACGGTGGGTCTTTAGTGGTACTGGGCTCGAACTCGTGACAAGGCAAGCCACAGTCCGATACCCATACCACTCGGCTACCGCGGCCACGCTCAACATGTTGAACTCTGTAATTGACGTTAGAAAAACGCTCTACTTCTCTGTAGGGACCTTCGAACCTAGGTCTAAGCTTTGGGTGAGTGAGTGAAGATTAACGTCACACTGTGTTCAGCTGCACGAGGGCTTTTGGCGACGGACCACGTAATTTTGAACCATGGTCAAGTGACGTGGACGACACCTGAGCTGGCACCCCCTCTCCTAACTACCACACCACACCAACGGGAGGACGTTTCAGCTCTCGACAGATTTAGCGTGCATCGCTGCCCTACACGGCGGGTCTTTAGTGGTACTGGGCTCGAACTCGTGACAAAGTCTAAGCTTTGGAGATAAATTAGATTTAATATTAGGCGTCTTAATGAAACACAAGGACCCGATTTTGTAATCATAATGATGTTGCTTTGTCGCTCTCGTGCTCAGATTAATGTGCGATGCCTCCTGCTCTTTTAGATTTTTCAACACCTTATGAAAAATTTGTTCCAGAGACGGTAAAAGCTTCTCAACATATTCGTACTTATTTTGTGGTGTGTCGGAGTTTTTCTCTTAAGTGTAAGACAATCGAATATCTCTGCCATGTTCTAAGAAAAAAGGCGACGTGTATGTAGCCTCATGAATCGCAGAGTTTAATGCTAATATTGTGTGTGGAAGTTGTTCGTCCCAGTCGTTTGTATTTTGCGTAATTGATGCAAGGATATTGGCTAGCGATTGATTAGGTTTCTCAACTCTCCCGTTGACGTGAGCTGAATAGTTTGATATGTGTCTTTTATGAATATCCATAACTCTGCAAAATTCAAAAAATTCTTATCCCTTAAAATATGTAGCGTTATCTACGACTAATTTGTGTGGGTAACCTCTATGTATGATATAATTATCAAAGAAAGCCTTAGAAATCGTGCTAGACTTAATATCAGGAAGTGGAACGATATGAATGTATTTTGTGAATGCATCTAACATGGAGAAAACATAACTATTACCCTTAGGCGTGGTCTTTAAAGGACCAAAAATATCAATATGACACGTTTCTCTCCCGGTTCTTGACTTTGTTCTACTGGTTGATGAGGGGCTGGTGGAATTTTGAAAGCATTTTTTCGAGATAAACATACGGTGCGAGAACGAATAAAATTTTTAGTATCTTTGTACATATTTTGCCAGAAGAAGTTTTCACTGAGTCGACGATAAGTTTTAAAAAATTTAAGATGCCCTCCATATTCGGAATGGATTGATTCGAGAATTTTAGCCTTAAGACAATGTGGAATGCAAACTTGCTTTCTAGTGGTATTAGATCTGGGTGACCTGTACGGGCGCTTAGACAAATAACATAACAAACCTTCCCCATTAATAAAGTAGTTGATAACTTGTGAGCTAACGTCATTTTGATCAATTTTCTGTATAATATGACTTAGAACAGTATCCTCCCGCTGCATTTCAATGAGATCTTTTGACTCGGATAAAGCTATTGTGATGTTACTAATATAACGAGAGAGATGATCTGCAACTGAATTTAAAGAACCCTTGATATAGTGTATCTCATAATTAAATTCTTCTAGAGCCAATTTCCAGCGCAAAATTTTGGAAGAAAGATTTTTGTTCGAAAGAAATCCTGCAAGAGGTTTATGATCCGTAAAATCTTTGAATTTTTTTCCCAATAAGAAAGGTCTAAAAAAATTTAATGCTGTATATATTTCAAAAAACTCCAAAACAGTTGCGTTATATTTAGATTACGAAGGATGTAATTTCTTTGAAAAAAATATAAAGGTTTGATTTCCGAGTTAGGATACTTTTGTTCTCCGTTACCGCGAGATGAAGCGTCCGTCGTGATTTGCAATTCTGCGTTTGGATCAGGTAGTGCTAAGACAGGTGGGATTACCCTCTAACCGGATAGCACGGAAAATTCCGTCAGTGTAAAGATGCTTCGAAAATGGACTGCACGGATTTTTCTGCCTTCAAGTAACGTTTTCAAAAGCGGATTAGCCACACTTTTCTGAAATCCTTTCACCCTTTTAAAGGTTTAACATCTTGAAAGATAATTGGGGACGGTGGAAGCAACCCAGCAGGACACTGATAGGAAGTTTTATGGCTCTCAGGAAAGCCCGTGTTTTGACCCCGGGGCAATCGTAAAAAATCGAGGGGAAATTTCTTTAGACCCCAGGAAATGTTTATTTGTTACCTCGTTTTTTTAAAGTTTTGAAAAGTCCCAACGCATAAGTAAAATATGTTACAATTCCCTTTTGGTTTCATATTAATTTGAAACTGTAACAAGTTGGGGCGTGTCAGTGCAATCTGCTATTTTATATAGTTAGACAAATTATCTTTTTTTAAGTATATTCTTTAGCTTCATTTTTCTTATTTTAATCAAAGCTTTCAGCTTTTAAAACATGATTATTTTATTATAAGATACCGAAAAAATTAATAAAACACCAAACTATTTAAAATTTGAAACATTTTCAATTTTCCAACCACTAAAAATGAATAAATTTAAACTTCATCAAATCATTTGAAACATTTTCTTACACTTTGATAAAAATAATAACGAAAAAAAAACTAATTAAGATTTATTAGTTTTTTTCTTTTTTTAGATTTCAAAGCCCAAGTGTTCAGGGAAGTTTAAGTACAGTGCCTAGTTATATATTGTTAAAATACACCGAATTATATTTGAATTTTAAGTGCTTGAACTTCAGTTTACATCAAAGCCAACATGAATGAAGATTTTCCCACATTTTTTTATAACTTGAATGTTTGAATAAATGGTAATCAAAAATATACGGAAACATTTACAGTAGACATTTATGCATAGAAATAAACATAAAAATCAATTTTAAATTCGAGCTATTCAAAACCATTCGAATTATTCTTCAAAAATATCTATTTATACAAAATACCTCAACATTTATCTTTTTTAAAGGCTAACTGAATAAGTAATTAAAATGTGGATATTTTTTGAAATCTCGACCGTATAAAGCTAGAAATTTTATGTTAGAAATTCCATTTGAAATTTCGAAAAAAACTGCATCGCTCTGTTAAAAATTATTTACCAAAAGTTTTAGCAATTGTTTGAGTATAATAAAAATTTTAAATTTTATTATATAGCTTCTTTGGTATATTTTAATATATTTCGAAGATTTCATACAATTCAGTTGAAAACTGCATGCTAAGAGCAAAAAATATACTAAAAAAATTGATGAATATGCAATTACAATAAATTCTTACATAAAGCAAAACTGAGAAGCTAAAGTGTAGGAAAGAAAAATTTTGAGTATATCTGAAGTAGTTTTCGAAATATTTATTTTAAAGTTCAGAAAATTTGTGTGCGTTATGTTATACTTAATATTAATTAAATGGTTAAAATAATATGTTAATATTAGTCATGTAATCGTGTGATGACACATTCATATACTAATAAAAATTATAATGGTCATTGATGCGAATGTCAAGAATTTTATGTAATTTTAAATTCAGACATTAAGATATTGATGTAGAAAATATAAAACGACCATCTAAAATACATGAAAAATGCAGTCTGCTATAAAATGATCTTGACAAACAAAATCCGGCATTTTCACTTACAATGGCAGAGCCGGCTTAGTCAGGGGCGATCTGGAAAAACAGAGAGAGAACTGCGGTTTTGATGGATGCCGCTCTAGCTTTTAAAGTACCCAGGAAAAATTATATATATATATAAATTACAAATGCAAGAATAAATTCTGTAATTTTCCATACATTTTTATAACAACGAATTGCGGAATGGGCTTCCAATACATTGTTGTGTTTGACAATATGTAAGGCAACCAACCCTACTTTAGATAGATTTGTACTACTTTTTCGTAACCGTATTCCTTTTAAAATTAATTCGTGCAGCCGAAATACAACTTTTGCAACCTTAAAAATTTATGTAAACTATAACGGTTAATTTTAATTTATGCAACTTGTGAAATGTTCATAATTAACCATTTCCGTCTAAACAGTTTACATGAAAAAAAAAGTTTGGACTCCCTCATTCATTAGGGATTTATATAAGATTCTAACATTAAATTTTATTTTTCACCGAATAGGATCGAGTGGTAGTGTATAATGCTTCCACACCACAGGTCTGGGGTTCTATTAACGGGCTGCGCAAGGTCGACTCTGCCTTTCATCCCCGCTACATTGGGTCGATAAATGATTACCAAGCTTGCTTCGGGTCTTAAACACTGAAGGTCTCTCTTCAGACACACCACCAAATCGGGACATCTGTTCATGCATCTCAGCGTCCAATGGTCACGTGTATTATGATGGGCACAGTAGTTCCTGGCCTTCATGGATTGTTGTGCCACTGAGTTTGAGGATTACCTCACTTTGGGGATACCCCTTAGATAAACATGTATTTCCACTCATTTGCAATTAAACATTTTTCTTTCAATTACGTTTATTTCAGAAGGAAGTTTGATTTTTCAAATGTATTTGCTTAATAACATGTATATTTGTGTATTATATTAAAAATTTGATCAATCCAAAATTACATGTTTTTAGCTCGTCTAAAAGCTTTTAGGATTTTACAACTGATCTTACAATCCATATATGTTTTAAAGTAGTATATTTAAAAATGATAAAGACATTTTTACGACTGTGTGAGCTGTTATGCCTCGTTTATAAATATAAAAAATTGCATTCAGCTACAGTTTTTAAAATGTACAGAAATAAGTGGAGAAATAGGATACTTACATATTATGAATATTTTTGACTGCAGTAAGATATATTTATATTTCAGTTTCTTTACAATTTGAATAGAAGTTGTAAGCCATTTTGCGAATAGTTTGATGTTGAGTATAAACCCATAGGCTGTTTAATATTGTAAAGTGTTTTACTTTGATACCAGCACACATTAAAATAAGGCTCATTTGCAGTTATATGATCAGCTTCAGTGCTATTTAATTTTTTCAAAAATAGTCTACACGTACGAAAACATTCTTTCACAACCGCACACCACATCTCTCTCTCATACTATATCTTCTCTACAGTAGGAAATATTTGTGTATACTGAAAAATTTAATACAGGATACATTTTCAAGTGTTAAATTTGTTTTTAAAATTTGGTATGAATACATTGTGGAACTGTCGATTAACTTCACTGAACAAAATAATTTTAAGTGTACTGTTTTGAAAGACAAAATTAATTAGGGAGAACTTTTCTCACAATAGAATTTGTAATGACTGAATTGTGTGAAAAAGTAGTTATCGATGTGTGACATTTTTCCTTGTAATAAAAGAAACAGAAAGATAAGAAATTTAACTTGCGTAGAAAATGGTTAGAAGTACTGTCATGCGCATTTGAAGAAGTATATCCAAAATTAAAATTAAAAATTATTGACTGAATGTGTGTTATGTCCATCACAAATGCCGATGTAGAAAAGATATTTTTAGTTAATACATGGAGTTCGAAAAGGAGAGCACTAGGAATGAAAATTTAGATTTTTTCCGAAAAATATTCAGTTAACATAAAAATATCATTTATATGATTTAAATTTAAATAAATTAAAAGTATTGAAATCATTTTTTATGTTATTCTAAATTAAAAATATAATTGAATAGAGAAAGATCTGTTTTATTTCATAAATATGCACCATTTATTGTCTTATTGTTTAAAAAAAAAGATAGGGCCTTTACTCTTTTTACCTCATAACTTTTTTTAAAAACAGGAAAGTCAGCGCGTTTTCTTAGTCTCATATTCAAAAATGAATACAGGATGCTTTTTTCTGGTTCAAATCGCAATACTAAAATATTTTTTTTTAATTTTTAAAAAATGACAGAAAAATAAATTTTGTTTGAAGAAAATATAACTATTTTTCAATCTTTAACACGCCATTTATTTCATGTTTTTTTTACCCTGCGTTTTGTTTTAATTATACTGTGATGACTGTATCTATGGGGAAAACGACATAGTAGAACTACGGTTTTCATACAAGATTGCCCAAGGCAACTTAACAGCTAGTTGTAAACGATTGCTATCTTGGTTCTCACTGAACAAAGACACAAAGACGCCGAACCAAGTCATAAAATTGTTCCCTTTCGACCTCCCAACTTTTAAAAGGGGGAAAGAATTGAAGTCTGTTGCATTTTTGAAGGGAATAGCAAAATAAGAGCAAAACGCTTTCGGAATAACTTTTCAGGAGGGAGGTATCCACTTACGGTGGTATTCACCGCTAACCTGACCCAGCGATGAAACCTGGAGTTAAGTAACCGGCAGTCAACCCCAGGTTAGAACTCCATTGCAGCTCTTTTCGACCTCCAGTTCCTTGACTCGGAGTTCCTTAACCTGGATTTACTGGTCGATTCCCATTGGTCGAAATAAACCCGTGAC